>CM068542.1:48481264-48720405 GCA_035048495.1 Euptelea pleiosperma
TTCCAAACGTAGTCGCCCAAGCTTATGGATTGGATTCCTGTTGGGAGTAAATTGCCATGGTACCAGCCATGCATTGATGTCCTTATGTAAGTAATGATCAAGAGGTGCACTATAATACCATACTTTAACTGCAATAAATGTGGTTACAATAGTTGCCAAACACCACCTCAAGGTGTTAAAGCACATCGGAAGGGCATTATTTGCATACCGATGCTTTCTATTATCTACATATATCAAAATTATTCAATATTGTCAGATAACGGACAAATCTAGTCTGCATACGGTTGCAGACTTAAAAGTATGCAAACATTGTCAGCACTGTTGGATGTCTATTGAAAAACCTGTTATCTGAATGTTTAAAAAAATTATTTTCTTCTAAATTTAAAAACACAATTTTCAAGGAACATTCAACGGTGAATGCAATGTTTGAATACTTTTAATTCTGCAAACGTTTGCAGACTAGATTTCAGATTTCTCCGTCACATAACTGTGAATGTAGTAGTCCAGGACTCGAGGTACTTCTACTGTCTTTTTCTTTAGATCTTATCCTGGGCGATTGGAGCTATCTTGCCACGTGTTAGGAGGGTAGAAAGAAGCACAGATTCCATTAAAGTTGTAGCTCTTCGTTGAATGGAAACAGGATAGAAGACGAACTTGAGACACCCTTTAAAGGATGATCATGTTCTCAATAAGGAATATAGTGGGGAAACACTATGTCATCAATTTGTCTTCTGTTCCAGAGCACCTGGAAGGTATGGGATGAGTCTGAGGAGTAGTTGACCACCTCATGTTTTAATTCTAAATCTTTAACTCTTAGGTTGTGTTTAGTTCATGGAAAAAATATTACCACGGAAAAAAAATGATTCAGGTCAATAATTTAAAATCTCATTAGATCTTATTCACATTTCAACAAACTACAAATAACAACAAATCAAGCACGAAAAAACAAAAATCAACATAAGAACCTCCAAAAAATCCATAAAAAACATTAAACAAAAACCACCGAAATATCAAAAACAAAAAAACTATCAATAGAGAACAGAGATCTGGCCTTGGAATATTCATCCTTATCACAAGGTGTCCACTCAATATTTCCTTCATTTCCTCTCTCTAAAGAAATCTCGCACAGAATTACTCACTTTTTTATTAGAGGTTTTAGAGAGTTCCTTCATTTCCTCTGTCTCTAAAGAAATCTTGCACAGAATTACTCACTTTTTGATCAAAGGTTTTAGACAGAGAGAGTTCCTTCATTTCCTCGTCTCTAAAGAAATCTTACACATAATTACTCACATTTTGATCAAAGGTTTTAGACGGGGGGGATTCGTGCTACAGAGAAAGAACCAATTGTTGCTTTTCTCCTTTTTGTTTCCAAAGGCTATGTTTGGTTCGTGGAAAAATTGTGACCTAGGTCACTTTTTTTCTCCCAAAACTTTCAAGTTTGATTGTTTGGCGCTAGTTGGGGAATGAGGTGGTGATAGCGGCGGAGGAGGACAAAGTGGTGTTGTGATGGAAGGGCGGTGGAGGAAGAAGAGAGAAGACAATTTATTTATTTTTTCCATGAGAAACAACCAATTGTTGCTTTTCCCCTTTTTGTTTCCAAAGGCTATGTTTGGTTCGTGGAAAAATTGTGATTTAGTTTGCTTTTTTCTCCGAAAATTTCAATCGATCGTTTTGCACTGATTGGGGAAAGAAAAGACGGAAAAATGAACATTTTGGGAAAAAAAAGAAGGGAAAAGCAAAGGACTGGTCCGTTGCTTTTCTACAGCGAAAAACTCTCGTTCACTCCTTCCTCCTTCGTCGCATCTCCCCATTGTAGTTGCCACCTCTTATACCCGGTTGTTGTAGCATTTGTCGGACCCTCCATCTGCAAACGTCTCCAGACAGGTTGTTTTTCCACGCTCAGTTGTAGCATTCGTCACCACCACCTCTTCTTCCTCCGCTGCCATCACCCCTCCTTTTTTCCTTTCCCTTGTTTCTCTCTGTTTTCATCCAGCCAACTCCATCTGTTCTCTTTGTTCTCGCCAACTCATTCCGCTGCCTTTGAAAGGGAAAAGCTCTGTCCCATAATCAAAGTGGGCATGGCAGGAGTAGGTGTAAAGACGGAAAGCAACAAAAAAGAAGATAAGCTATTTTGGGACCTGAAGCATCTAAATGTTACTAGCCCAGGAGCAAGGTTGGTGCCTCTTGTAGAAGATTGCTGTAACTATGTAGGTACTCAGAGAGAAATGAGGTTATAGAAGAAGTAGATGCACATGGGGATGCATTAGGGGAAATGATTGAAGAAGATTTCCTCAAAGCCTATTTGATGGGTCAAGGTTGGTGCCTCTTGTAGAAGATTCCTGTAACTATGTAGGTACTCACAGAGAGATGAGGTTATAGAAAAAGTAGATGCACATGTGGATGCATTAGGGGCAATCATTGAAGAAGATTTCCTCAAAGCCTATTTGATGGGTCAAGGTTGGTGCCTCTTGTAGAAGAATCCTGTAACTATGTAAGTACTCGCAGAGAGATGAGGTTATAGAAAGAGTAGGATGCACATGGGGACGCATTAGGGGCAATGACCGAAGAAGATTTCCTCAAAGCCTATTTGATGGGTCAAGGTGTAACTTCAAGTCCTAAAGATGCAAGAAATATATTTTTTATGTGAATAAGATGATCGTATATGTGTATGCATAGGTCAGTTTAGTCGTTCGTGAAGCCAACTTTAAAATAATAACTTTAAAATAGTCAATATATGCTTGGTCTATTTGTATATGTGATTGTATGTAGATGTGGTGAGAGAGGGAGCCATACATGTTTTCCAGTATCTTCATCCTCCTCTTCTTCTTCCTCTTCCTCACCCCCCTCTTCCTCTTCCTCACCCTGCAGTACAAAAGGATTTGCTTTATAACCATGTTTGCACGAAAGAATGGGGCAAATATTACAAGAAGGAGATTGTGGTTAGAGGACTCACATCGGATTCTCCAACATCACTCTTCTCAGCTTCCTCCTATTTTCCACAGAGAAAAAGGAGATATAAAGGTTGCAAATAAAATAATGGCTTAACAGAAGTTCAAAGGATCGAATGTTTAATCCAAAATGAAAATGACAAAAAGAAAACTATGCAAGCAGACAAAATACCTCCGCTTCGTTCTTTTTCTCAGCTTCATCGAAAGCTGCCTTTTCAGCCTGCAAAAAACTGAAAAGCTAAACAAAGAAACTAGACATAAATTAGGATTTAAGACCTGGGAAGGGATGGCATCCAACATACATCCTTATGCTTTCCCCACGTCTCCTCAGCAAGCTTCAACGCATATTCGGGGTCGTCACAGATTAGAATGTTGTCAAACAAAGTTCCCGATTTCACCTGGATAAATAAATTATTCTCATTAATTCAGTGAAAAAGAAATTCCAGTGGGAATACTGAATTGTAAGATACAAGAAGAAAGCAATTTAGAAGTAATTATTACCTGCCACAACTCAGTTGCAACATACTTCAAGTTCGGGAAGACATAGAGATCTGGATCATCTTTGAAATCTGTCAAAAAAGAGTAGATTATCACACACACTTAAGGAAAATAAGTACCTAATTAAATGACACCTGCAGCCTTTGCAGAAATAGGTATGAGCGAGCAAGCGAGCTGGATGAAAAATAACCTGGGTTGTCAATCTTAGGTGCCTTCCATTTTCCCTTGTAGTTGGGGTTCTTAATTTTCTGCGGACCCATAAAACAGTACAGTAAAGTTCCACTTAAAACTTGTGTTTAAGGTATAAGGTGAAAGGGAATTAATCTGGCATCGCTAACCTTCGGTTCCCATTCTCCCTTGTATTCGGGATTCGGGATGGTAGGAGCAGTCCAGTCACCATCTTCCTCATCATCCCAATCATCCGGCTGCAACATCATATACTTTTTACTCAGTTCTAACCAGATATAAAATGGTCACACTTAATATGTCACTGAAGGCCATCTTAAATTCAAACAGAAGAAAAGGCCTAATGCTATTTCTAACAGATTCACCAGTTACCTTCTTGGCATCAGAATCGGGTATCTCCTTTGGAATATCATCATATCCCTGCTCATAATTGTGTGGAATTACAGTCACTGTCAGCAATAGGTCGAAACACTAACAGAGAGTCTCGAATAGCAGAAAGAAGAAAACAATTTGGATGCCCCTATAATATAGGAAAATCTACATACCTCTGGCTTCTTATCCTCAGGATCTGGAATATATTCTGCATCTTCCCAATCCTCTGGCTGTATGCAAGAGCATGGCAGTTTTATTTATATTGAAAAATTAGCAAAAATAAATATACTTCACAAAAACAAAAAATGTAGAAATCCAAAGTTCAGTTTATAACCTTCTTGGCATTGGGATCCTTGATTTGCTTGGGGGGGAGCATGTCCCAGTCAGCATATAGGCTTCCGGATTGTTTCTCACTGTTATCAACTAGTATGCTGTAAGTAGCATCCGGACGAATGATGAAAGTGTAAACATGGGTTAGCTGGTCTGTTTCACAAGGAACATCTTTTTTGATCAGGTGATTCTTCCCATCGCGGGTCAGTATAGCGTGGACTTTCTTTGTGCTGTAACCACAGATATCGGGTCCAAACATAATGCTGCATTGGATAACGTGGGCATTTGTCCATTAGTTGGTTAAAATAGTAAAAAGACTAATATATCTATTATCAACCCAGTAAAATACATGTGATAAAATCTCTAGTTACATAGTACATGTCACAGTTTCCAAATATTATCAGTTGGCTACCTGTAAGGTGTCTCTCCCCCGAATTTCTTTTGATCAACCTCTCCACTTAGCAACTTCATATACCCACCACCACAGTCAAGCTTCTGTTCATGCTTGACAGAAAATTGGAAAACCAATGTCTTATCCTTGTTACTGAACTCAGGGAACTGTGCAGAGATGGCAAAAAATCTGTAGTCCGGATTAGTCTGGATACCTGTATCAAATAAGTTTGGTTAGTGATAATTTCATGAGAATAGGAAAAAATACCAGTGCTTCTTACAGTAAAATACCTCGTACTGTCTACAATACAAGGTAGAGATAGAAAAAGGTATAAATCATGAGAGTAGATGAATGCCGATTGTTACACATAGATGCAGTTGCAAAGCCAAATTGACAAACCAAGGAAAAGCATGAGAAATTAACGACGAGCAAATTCGAGTCCAAAATTTTTAGGCAAAGACTACATGAAAACACCACAAAACCATTTCAGAAGAGATTCCTATATTAATCCAATTCCCCAAAAAGCTCAATAATAAAATGAGGAAAAAAAACAGATTCAAAAAAGCTTGGAGTGTAGGACCTAGAAAAAAAATATAAATACTTCTTTAGAAAAACATTAATGTCAAGAATGATGAAAGATTTGTGAGGGAAATAAAAAATTAGACATTAGAAATCTTTAAAAAACATTACTTTCAAAAAATCAGAAATACTTCTTCAGAAAAATGATAAGCAATGATTTTCTATTAATCCACTTTTTAAACATAACAAAATCACAAGGGTGGTCTGTTTGGAAAGCTCGTGTTTGCAAGGTCTAGTCTAGCTCAGGGATTGAAGAACTGGTTAGATGTTGTAACCTTGTTTCAAAGAGAACTCTGGTCCTGTTTTTAACACAAAAAATGAAGTAGAAAAAAGGGCCCGAATGGTTACATTCCTCAACTTTTCATGTTTCAGAAATTCTGCAATGGATTCAGTTAGTTTCATAGAAACACGTGAAAAAGTCAATCAATGTTTTTTGGTTAGTTTTCCCCAAATCAGAGAAGAAACAATATTACCTTTGTCATTTGGGTCACCATTCCATTTTCCAGATGTGTGCACCCAATCTCCAGCCATGTTCTCATCTTTCTTCCAATCAGACTTCACCCACCGATCCTCCCATCCATCTTTAGAGCCCATGCAAGAAAATAACCATAGAACGGGAACGTAAGCAGGCAATCGTGAGAATTGGAGTGATTGTGAGAATTGTGTCTTATATAAACTGATTGCTGAGAGGGTGAAGGGGGCGAAGCAGCTGCAGATGATTGAATTGGAGATGCAAAGGATGGTGAGAAGATGATTTATGAATATGCAAGTCCAACCTGAGAAGATCAAGCGTGCGAGGAGAGCCGTCATGGTTGGTGAGAGATTCTTTGATCTTCAGTTTTTTTCCACAGAGCTTCTTTCATTTAAGAAGAATTTTTATTTATTTCATGTGTTTTCAATTGTTGCAAATTGGCAATCCCTTTTGTTGTGGAAGAGATTCCTGCTTTGATCTGACAGATGGATATAGATGGAAAAATCTTCAAAAGGGACTACTTGGTGAAGCTGATTTTTGATTCATGCATGTAGTGGGGCACTGTTTTGTCTTCTGGATCTATTTCTTTCTTCCATTTGAGATCATTTTCTGGTGAGGGTTTCATTAAACCCTCGAAATTCACAAATGGTGAGGGTTTTCATAAACTATTGAGATCATGTTCCATTGGGTTCCCTCTCATGAGCAGGGTTTCGACCATGGTCATGGTTTTCATGAGCAAGGTCATTTTTTATTTTTATTTTGGTGAGGGTCTCGACGGTTTTTAGATCTACGAAGGTTTTATATCTTTTTTGTAAAGGGTGAGGATATCAAATCGTTTTCTAGGGAGGGTTTCAAATCATTTTGTGGATTTTTTTTTGTAACCATGGTGAGGCTTTCGCTACTTTTCAGATCTACGGAGGTTTCAAATCATTTTTTTGAAAATGGTGAGGATTTTATATCATTTTCTAGTGAGGGTTTGGTGAGGGTTTCAAAATGTTTTGTGGATTTCGTGTTTTTTTTTTCTTCTCAACATCAATTTCAGGTTTTCTTTGTTTTGAACGGATACTCTCAATTCTTTTTACACAATTTTCCTAATATGTGAAGTTAATTTGACTATCGAATTTGAGAGAATAATTCCGCCATGAATTTCAATTGGTTTTGACCTAGAAACTTTTTAATTCCTTTTTTTATTAGGGATTTTGATCGAAACTTTCCGTAAGATCTTTGAAAAATCTAAGTCCAGTGGATGGAATTCGAGTTTTAGAAACAAGTTCTGTTTTATTTATGGTAGTTGATGTGATTTTTTTTGTTTCACTGAAAATGAATGTTTCAATTTTTTTGCAATTGAATTTGCTATTTTTTTTTTGTTTCTATTCTAATTTTAATAGCTTATTTGATTCCCCTTTTTAAGTCCTGAAATCAGATTATCTTGCATAGGTGATTGCTTTTAAGGATGTTTTAGTTCGAAATCACAGTAGAATCTTCTACAATTCTATTAGTGGGGTTGAAGATAGTTGCTTTGTAGTTCTATTTATTTTTTGAGAGTTCAAATCGATAAACTCTAGGAGTGATTTCACTTTATTTGAGAATTGGTTGCAATGCTGCTCTTTTATTTCTCTCCTTCATGGTCCTTTAGCTGTGGATTAGCTCATTTTAAATTTCTTTCCATGATTATTATTTCACACATCGACTGTTTTGTCAGCAATTGGATGTTTGATTGCTTTGTTGAGTTATGTATGATTTTATTTTTTCACAGGAACAATTGGAAATGTAGTTTTCTTTATAGTTCATGGGCTGAAGATTTCTAAACAAATCTGAAAGTGGGTTTGTGAGATCTGTACTCACGATGAACTATTGGAAATGTCGTTTTATTTCTTCAAACAAATGCTCTCCAGTCTTCCTTAAAGTTGAATAGATTTACAGAGGTATCACATTCGAACAAGCACCTTTGGGTTCTTTTTCTTTCCCCTTTTCTATCTTTAGACAAACGATATCTCCCTGTAGAAATTGGGTTTGCGGGATCTCGATTCTTTATTTCTACTATGTTTTGAGATTGGTAAGAGATTTGAACTTTAACATGTCAAATAAAATTTTTTTCTTGACTATATTTACTTCTATTGATTTTTTTGTTGTTTTTTAGGTCACTCATTCTACATAAAAATGTCCTCAGCGATTATTGAGCAAGCAATTTTCAACTGTAAATACAAAATGGGAATTTTATCTCCTTTTAACTTATTTGGCCTTTTCTATAATTTTTTCTACTTCACTTAATAAGCACAATTATCAACAAAGTGGAGAAATAAAATCATAAGTGTGCATAAAATGAGGATTATCCAATCAGAACCTTTTACTCCAAGTGATCTCCTTTATATGACCCACAGATTACCAAGACTTTGAATCTTTTTTTGATAAGGTAAAATTTATTGAAATAAGAAGAGAAAACAAACAAGGAGAGGAGGTTGAGAAGACCTCCTAGGAAAGAAAGGCCTAACTACCCCTATGCCCCTTGACTTTGAATCTTGCTATAACTCATTTTACCCACAGGCTTGCCAAACATTAGATTGTCTACACTCATCGAATCCTTAACAGGGACAGTGCTTCTCTGCAGCCCAACATGCCTCACAAAGCCAACCTTCAGATTTGGAAATAATGAAAAATATACACCTTATGACATACTTATGCCCATATCCTAATAAACACCTGGGATACCCATTAGGTTGCTCCTTTTTTTTTGGATGCTTTGTCGAGAGTGCCGTCAGCACAAGTAAAAACTAGTGTATAATATAGAACAAACCTATAACATTAATGATATTCTCACTTCATGAGAACCCTTTAACTAAAAGCACCATCGATCTGATAAAATCAAGAAACAGAAGGAAGTCACCGCTCTTATCAGAGAATGTGAAGCAGTTACACACAAAGACAACACAAAAATACCAGCCCGTGGCCATGATTTAATTATTTTGATCATATTAAACCTTTCCTTAGTACTCAAAGCTTAGAAAGCACACAAAATCAAAAGATAATGATATAAATCCAACTGGATGATTTTTAAATTAATAGAAAACAATGAAAAGCGTCAAATACCAATGAAAAGAAAACAATCTCTAATATCTAAACCATAACACTATGCCATACCAATTCAATTGTTCAGCCATACGTTAATGTAATACAGTTTCGATGCCTTCAAAACTCTCCAATAAATTAAAATATCGGAAATGTTAATGTAAACAAATCAGCTTGAGATTTCGAGATTGAAAAACTATAAATTCCTTAAGATCTTCCAGAAAGGTATACTCTCCGCAACTTCTGACCGTCAAGATGAATCAACCAACCTTGGACACAGTTCAGACAACCAGAAAGTATACTCCATGAACTCGCAAAACAACCAAATCCATAGATCAATCAGAGATAGTTAAAAATCACAGCACTGTAATCTGTTCCAGTACTCAAAGTTACAGATTTACCAGTAGAAACACATTTGCCCATACGAAATTTCAAGATCTACCACATTAACATTAGATCAACAAGATCAATCAATCAAACATCAAAAGAACAAAATCCAGACCAATCAAAGAGCTAAATAATCCAATCAATTGCTTGAAATTTCATAATTTAACCTCAGATCGTGGAAGAAAGTATCACAAAAAACGAAAATGACACGAATTGGAGATCGAAGTCCGAAATCTGATGAAATTGCTAACCTTCAAATCGTTCTTCGAAGAAAACTTCGGCCGAGACAACGGATAGAAGGGCAATTAGAGCAAAAGCAGAGGGAATGAGAGAGCTTGGCCCTCGGTTCGCCATCGTTTCGGCGTCGCTGATACTGAAAGCAATGTAGGGTAGACCGATAGAGTAGACTAATGTTCCTTTTATAGAGACGATAGAAATGTCAAACCTATAAACTGAAATTTAATGCAATTTGACGTCCGCACCATAAACAGGCTCTTTCTTTTAATGACGAAATTAGCCCTGTGAAGAACCGTGCTGTCGCTATTCAATTGCATAAACAAGTGAAAACTTTCGTCCAGATCAAAAGAGTAGAAGGGTATTATGGGTATGCAGGTATGAAATGTGTACGACTAATTAATCCTTGTTTTTTTTGGGTAGGCAATCCTGAATTAATGGAAGACAGGAAGCCATTAAGGATACAAAAAAAAAAGCAAACGAATTACCTACTGAGCGATTATAATATGAACTTCAAGTAGATTGTCCAGCGCATAATCGAGAATCCATGGCCACACATCCGTTTTTGCATGATTCTATGCTGGGACCCGCTGGTGGCTACTGTGGGCCTTCAGGAGGAGTAGAACTTTACTGAAGGACCATATTATGAGCCACGTGGCACACTCTGAGACATCTCTGCTGACCGTATGGATGTTTGGATCAACCCTGGTTGGACCTACGGAACGAAAATTAGCCTGATTAGTGATTTCTAAGCATTGGATTGGAGACCTTTTCATGGGTTGATCTTTAACCGTAGAATTTGAGCATTATTTGATCTACACAAATTCAAAGGTTTAAATCACTAATCAAGCTAATTTTTGGTATGTAGGTCCAACTAAGGATGGGCCAAACATCCATACGGTCAGTGGTCTCTAAGAGTGTACCACGTGTCTCATACTGTAGGTCTGTCATCAACGTTGCCGTCATCAAGTTCTACTTCTTCAGGAGTTCCACGGAGCGTAATCTTGAGGCAGAGACAAATTTAGTGGAGAGGCTTGCGTATGTGAAACTTTTTTTAGGACCCAAAAAAAAAGGTAACAAAAATGCCCATCTTTATAATTTACAGGGCTTTTTAGTTTTACCCCCTTACTTTATTGAAGCAATTTGCTTCTCATCCAATGTTTTCAAAATATTTGCGTCTCACCCTTTCACCATGATCAACGTCATTGGCCATTCACGGTCTCCGGATGGACATCCCAATATTTTTTTAATGACTATAATGATCTTGGGTGAGACAAATATTTTGAAAACATTGGGTGCACTGCAAATTTCATCAATAGAGTAAGGGGGACAAGTAAAAAATCATTTTTTTTTAATTTTTATTTTCATTTTTTCAGATTTTATGTTTTTCTTTTAGGATTGTGAACTATAAAAGGAACTCACTTTCACGGTTGTTAAGCACTCTAATGTCCCTCATCAATGATGACGAGGGCCACAATATGAGCCACATGGCACACTATTAGAGGTCACTAACCGTACGGATGTTGAGCATCACTAGGTGGAGCTACATTCCAAATATCAGCATGACTAATGATTTCAAACCATTAGATCTTTGTACCCCAAATAATGATCAAATTCTACAGATAAAATCAACCCAGGAAAATGACTCTAATCCAATGCTTAAAAATTAACAATCAAATTAATTTTTGGTCCACCTATGTTTCGGCCAAAAGTAATGAAAGGTTTTGAGCTCACAATCCTCAAAAAATAAATTTCTAAAAAAGAAATTTGATTTTTTGCTTGTCCCCCTTACTTTATTGATGCATTTTGCATCGCACCCAATGTTTTTAAAATATTTGCATCTCACCCAAGGTCATTATAGTCATTTAAAAAATATTGGGATGTCTATCCAAGACCGTCTATTGTCAATGATGTTGACCATGGTCAAAGGGTGAGACACAAATGTTTTGAAAACATTGGTTTAGATGCAAATTGCATCAATAGAGTAAGAGGGTAAAGCAAAAAAGCCCTAGTTTATATTCTACGTGTTAGATATCGTAGGGGTAGATTCGATAAAAAGTTGCAAAAAAATGGTGCTGATCCCATGAAAAAGATACAAAAAAAAAATCAACTGATGCTGATCCTAATAAAATGTATTCTTAAATTCTTTTGTTAAGAATACATTATCCTTTTGATCTGACATGGATAGACGTAGATTACCTGCGAAACGTCAAAGCAATAGAGCTTAGGGTTATAAAAGAAAAACAATAAAACTTGGAAAATGATAGTAATATTTGTGTCCTTGGGGCCGTCTCTACCATAAGGCGGTCGCGCCTAAGGCCCCAGGTGAGAGGAAGGCCCCCAGCCCATAACTACACGGACAGTTAGCCATAGATTTTATTGCTTTTTTAGGATTGATTCTAGTCATTGGATTCAAGCATGTTTTTTGGGTAGTAAATCCAATGGTTAGAAATCATCAATCAAGCTGATTTTTTATGTGTTTAGCCATCAATAGGTGAGGTGAACATCCACACAGTGCTCATTAGGCCCAAAAAAGATCTACGTAGGGCTGTGAAAATCCTCTGCACAGACTACAATGGGACTAGAGGAGTCCTCTGCATTTAAATTTTTTCCGTAGTTTTTTATTATCACGAATAATTGTTAAATAAGATTTTCAACTATATTAAGAGTTAATTTTTAATTCAACCCATATATATTAATTAAATATTAAAAGGTCATATATATAGAGTTTTCACCTTAGGCGTCAACTTGTATCTAGACGGCCCTGTGTGTCCCTAGGTCCGAACCGTTGTATGGTCTTCAAGATTTTGTGGTATGAATATCAAGGACCATTCAACAGTCAGCGCTTAGGGACAATAAGAGAAAATAGTCACTAGGGATGATGGTACCAAGGTTTAAAATAGGCCGTTATAACGATATAACAGACTGGGGGTGTTACCGTCTTTTCCATTATAACAGATTGTAATGCACATGGGGTAAAACGGAAAAAAGAGGAAAAATGGAAAAATAACAAGAAAAAAAGGATCTAAAATTCAAAATTCAAGATTTGATTTTTAATAAAATTTATAACAGAAATAACAGGTTTTTTTTTATCAATTTTTTGCATAAAAAAGGCCAATATTGTCGTTATAGCGGCCATTATTTTTAGGTACAAGGATCTAAAGGTTTGAAATCACTAGTCAGGCTGATTTTTGGTTTGTAGCTCCATATAGGGATTGGCCAAACATCCATATGGTCATCGTGCTCTAAGTGTGAGCCACGTGACTCATATTGTGGTTAGCTGATCAGTCCCTCTAAGTGCAGTCAGTGAAGTTTTACTCTATTACTTGTGCCGAGTCTGGACTCTGGATACATGTACAGGTGCTCAAAGTGGTGAACCCAACAAGTACTTTAGCGTGTCATGCATGCTTGAATTCTTGTTGTACATTGGCCGGGTCTACGCCTAAATATAAATAAGTTTAGCTCGACTCCAAACTTAACAGATCGTCCCTCTAAACCCTAGAAAATCGGAAGAAAATTCGAGCAAAATCTCAGGTGCGATTCGTGGGAAGACCAGGTTTTTGACACATGCAAATGAGGTGCATGTTGGGTCAAATCGACCCGTTAGACCAGCTGATCAGTCCCTCTCCATGTGGGAAGTTTCAGCTGAATTACTACTACTTGCCACGTTGTAAAAAGGTAAGCCTCTTTCATTTGCTATACATGGCACGAGTCTGACATGGACAAGAGTGATGTCCATGGGACCAATCCAGATGTTGTTTATCATATGAACAGTCCTGATTTTTCACGTGAAAAAAAAAAAAAAAACACCACGGATATGAAATTGCAATGACAGCTCAGGATATCTCTTTTTTTTTTTTTATTCTTTTTTGATACACGGCTGTTAAACAAGGCGAAACTACTATGTAAACCAATGGCTCGTTGGGCTAACATAAAATGTGTGTGGAAATACACTGTCCGCTAGCACACCCTTCAACAGGAATTAATACACTTCACTGGAGACTTGAACCCACGACTTAGGACTGGCAATGGATTAGATCAAACCCGAGATCTGATCCGAAAATTGGGTCAAGAATTTAATTTTTTATTATCGGATCGGTACCGGATCACAGAGTGTCGATCCGATCTCTTATCGGATTGGTACCGGATCAACCTTGTCCCGATCCGATATAGACCCGATATCTATACTATATGTAATATTTATTATATTGATATATATATTTAATTACATAAAAGTATTTAAATATACGCTATACATGTATATATATATCTATATAACAAAACAGGGAAGTTGTCTCCCCACTTATACCCCCTCTTATCTATTTTGACAAAAGACGGCCAAGATCTTTTCCCCCAAATGACGGTGGATCTCAGCCACTCACACCTGATTTTGGCAAATGCTTTGACGGAGTACCGAGGGCACATGCCACCCATAATAAATATAACAAGTGATGACTGATTTTCTTATACCCCCTCTTATCTTATATGGCTTCAATAATGAGTGGCTGAGATCCACTATGCTTCATATCGATGGCTGAGATTAACTCTCACACAAATTTGACAAACACTTTGTCGAAAAGTGCCGCGGGCAGGGGCCACCCATGCATATAACAAGACAACTCAGTTGTATTCTCTTATCTTATCCATCCATCTAATGTGGACAGTTAGATAAAGATTGGTTGAGATCAAATCCATCAATCAAATGTGGACGGTTAGATTTCAGCCACTTAATCCGCCTCACTTGACTTCAATTTATTCAAAATTTGAGTTTCAACACCATTATTTTTTGTTATTTTCCCATTTTCCCCTCTATGCGTTACAATCCGTTATAACAGCTGTTATAATGTAAAAAATGGTAACGCCTCAGTCTGTTATACCGTTTGAGTGCCGAAGGCACCCAATTTTTGCAAACGCTTTTGTCGGAGATCGAGTGCCGTGGGCACGGGCCATTTACTATTCTATATAACAAAACAATTTAGTTGTCTCCCTACTTATACCTCCTCTTATAAGCACCAACAAAGAAGGACCGAGATCTAATCCTCCCCCAAAATGGACGGTGGATCTCCGCCACTCACCTGATTTGGGCAAATTCTTTGTCGAGGAGTGCCGATGGCACGGGGCACCCACTAGTTATATACAAATGGGATCGGATCGGACTCGGAACCGATCTAATCATATCGGATCAGTTCCGGAACTGAATTTTATTGATCCGATCGAGTCCAGATCAATTGGATTTCTTATCGGATCGGTACCAAATCAGCACCAATCCGACTCGAACCCGATCCATTGCCAGCCCTACCACAACCTCCTAAGACTTGGCTGTGCTGGTCACACAACCAAACAACACACCCCTCAGGAACAACGTGCCGGAATGTACTAGGAGAGTTAATGTGAACTAAGCCACTTATTAGTTATTACCATACTCTTTCCCGGGGTGGCCCCAAGGTGAGTTGAACTCAGAACCTCCTACTTTTTCGAGTGGAGTCCCGGCCACCCGCACTCAACCCTTCGGGATAGCCCAGGCCATATCTTTCACTACTAGCAAAATAAACATAGATGTATAGATGTAGAAGAAGAAAAATATATAACTTTCCATGAGAATAGCATCAATAATGTTGATATATAAGGTTCATAATGAACATAGATCATTAATGGATCAAACTTGGTCTATCCTGAATTTTTTTTACAAGATGACCAAATTTGCTCCACTAAAACAACATTTTTTCTTCTTCGTTGACACAGTTGGCCGGAGTAGCCGGACAGCCAAGACCATGAAAATGAGAAGTGTTTTGATCTTCCCTAACTTCCATATAGCTTTAAATACAAATTCAAGTTCCTCCACCAAAGTTAGGGAGCGGCCAAACGCATAAGCTGTCGTTAGTAACGTACGACGTGCATGACAACGGCACAAGGCATAGCCCCCTACTCCTGAGATCTGGCTTCGCTTCTTCTTCTTCTTCTCCCTCCTCCTCACTTGAACCCTGTGGTTGTTAACAATAATTAAGCATGTAAAGCAAGAAAGTACTCGTTTAAACGCTTGGGTGCATAGAAATGGTTGATCCAGAGTATTTAGGTGGTGGGGCACCACTTTCATGGGCCACATTTGAGATTTTGTTGATCAAACAATCCCAAACACGGGATGTAAAAAAATCCGAAAGTTAATATTTTTATTGATTTTGTTGACGTCCGATTTTTTGCCCTCGATTGAACTGGTGGGCCTTGTGTCATCACCATCATCATCATCTGCACCTTATCCTAAATGTTTGGGGTCAGCCACATGAATCTTAGTTCGTCATTCGACTTTGTTCAGAGCTATATAACTTCTCTTGAAATGTTAATGTGCTATGTTTGAGTTGGATTTTGGTCATCCTTATTAAGGCCCAACAATTTTAGCCCAGCCCATGATATAGTCCAAGAACATTTTTAAGAATCTTTGTACTCCACAGATCCAAATCATGGATATATGGTGATGTGATATGGCGACCATCACTGCTCCGATCATGAATCAGACAGCAAAGTAACGAACAAAAGATCATTGCAAGCCCACCACACACAAAAGATCGTTGAGAGCCCACCATGCATCTGGTAATTCAACTTTTTAAGCATGTACTATGTTTGTTTCTCACAAAAACCTCTTTGTCTTGGCAAATAGCGGGTTAGTTTTGTTATTTATGAATGGGCCTATAAGTTAAGGCCCATTATATGGAATAAGCAATTGCCTCAAACCTGGCCCAACTTGGACTGGACTTCAAAAATCGTTTATCCATTAAATAATGCAAGAGACAAGTTATTCTGTGGCCGGTGATATGATAAGGACAGCCCTATTGATGGGCCTTCACTTGGATGGTCCATGGTTCTAAACCTGCATGATTGGAAACTTTTAACCATCCAACAGATGGACCTATTTGTTAATCATGAAATCACAGGGAGTTGATCTGCACCGTCCAATCAGTGCAGTTTTTTGGGTTATGGCTAAACTGTTGGCTTACTGATTCGATGATCTGAAGCGTTGCGCCAACCACAATAGACTAACAATTTAACTGTATATGGAATTACACACCACATTTAATTACCATATTAAGAAATATGCAATTTAATTATTTAATGTTGAGTTAAATTACTTTCTTACCCCTTGAATTGTTCTCTGAGTATTGTTGCATGATGACTTCATGTAAGGCAAGCTTAGTGTCTGCATAAAACAAAATCTAAGATGAGTTTTGCAAAGGTACAAAAATAGGATGATAACATCATAGCCCTGTGATTTGCTAATACGTACACTAACGCTTCAATAACAGCGGTTGGATTTGGAAAAAATGATGTCATACACGTCTTTATGATGTCATTATTCCCAATACAGTTGCGTTTATATGTATTTGAGGGCAATTTAGTAAAAGAGTCAGGCTCAGGGGACCAACAAAAGTGAACCAAAAAAGTTCAAGGGCTAGACCTGTCTAACTCCTAACTCCGCTTTATATATCAGCTTAACTATAATCCCTAGGGGTGTAAATGGGCCAGACCTGTCTAACTTTTGAATAGGCTAAGCGCGAGGCCTAATCCGATTCAATAAAAATTCAGGCCCAAAATATCTCATGGGCCGACCCATTTACTTTAGTCAGTTAAGGTCAATTGAGAGATGACTGAATTCTCCGCAGTGTTCGTGTTGTTTGCAACTACTCCAAAAAAAAAAAGATGGAAAGACGAAGATGAGCTCCTCACTTTCCGAGGTGTACCAGTGGCACACATACAGAGTGATCGGGATATAGAATTTTGTTGGCCCCACCAAGGACACTGCTAGGTGAAAAATCAACCCGATTGGAAGTTGACAACCATCCGATCTACAGCTCTTTATACAAAGATCAAATGGTTAGGGTCATCCAATTGGGTTATTATTATTTTTTGGCTCCGGAAAACTCCTATATAGTGGAAGTTGATGGTGGGACAGGAATATCAATCGTGTGTGCCACGTGCACTGGTCAGAAGGACCTTCTCACCTAGAAATGAATATTTACGAAAAAAAAAAATCCGTTTTTTAAGGATTGCAAGACGAAGAGAATGAAAGCAAAAAAAAAAAAAAAAAAGAAAAAGAAAAAGAAAAGGAAAAGAAAAGAAAAGAAAAGGGAAGCAAAGTACGTACCTGGACCTGATCTTGGAGGAATTTAATGTACCCAATGGCTTCATTTAGTACGGAGGCTGTATCAGTCTGTGTAAGTTCCACATGCCCAAATATATTTTATATTATTGGCACATAATTCAGAAAGAGAAAAAAACAAACATATATATATATATATTAGAAGATTTTCACATCCATGCAACCTTATACATTATGTAACAGGTCCATATCTTCGACCAGGCTTAAAAAAAGGGTTATAATGGCAACCTTCCAAAGCCTATAAGGCTATTACAATCATGGCTTGATTTAGATCTCTTAATAATGCAGCTAATTGGATATGCGTCCCTTCATTTAAAATTTTTTTGAATCGTCTCCTTCTCATTATTGATTTTGAGCAAATTTATCCCAAAAAGATTTTTTTTTTTTTTTTTTATTTCGCAGAGCCCCCTCTTTCTCTCTCACGTGGTCACACCAATTTTTGTTGCTGCAATCACCACCAGGTATGCTAATGGGCTTCACACACCATACACAGTTAGATCACAATTTATGTTGATGTGCGTGCAAAGTCACCCATTTTCTATGTCAGGAGTACAAACACTACTACCATATTATCTCTATTTGGTTGAGTTGAAGAGAATCTAGGTAACTAAATTTAGTCATGTTTTTATCAGAAAAATCTTGGAAATCAGTAAAAAGTGGTTGGAGACTCCTCAGTTCGATTTGGAGATGAGTGGGTTTTTACGTTTGTGCATGTATATATACACAGAGTACTCTTAGCTAAAGCTCAGAGCAGGAGCTTGTAGAGGTTATAGAGTAGCATAGCTTATGCAAGTATAAGTTCTTTAACTGCAGTGTCTCTGATCAATTACAAGAATCAGTACAACATTTATGATCTCTTTTTTGATCTTTTTAATAGATTTCCACTCAAATGAAGATTAATTACCAGGTAAATATATAGTCGATACGATTGCTCTGCGTGATGTAATGGCCCTTCTTTCCCGTTTTTTTTTTTTGTTTTTTTGTTGATCGCAATCTCCAACTGATTAAGGTTGTTGTTCCATTTGAATCAAATCAGAAGTTCAGTTATGGTTTTTTTTTTCTATGCAAAACTTAATTTCTGTTGATGCAATGTGGATTAATGTATCTCATGACTGTCACATGGTAAGCTTAAAAATAAACCCTAAAAAAATGATAACATTCCAATTCAATTACATTATTTTGTATTTAACGATAATAAAAAAAAATGTATTTAATGGTTATAATATCGGCAGTTATCTATGTTTAGCTGAAAAAAAATTACAAAAAATAAAAATAAATAAAATTTGACCATTCTTTGACCGTTATAATGACTAGTATATCAGTCATAAAATTAGCTACCTGTTATGCTGTAATTTGAAGGGTCCCTTCTAAACCTTGACTTCTATTAATATTAATATTAATATGTTGACATTATTATTATTATTATTATTATTTATTTATTTATCTAGGTTTCAAGTCAGTCACCCCCATTCATTTCGCGTTCGAGCTGGTAGCTCACTAGCTAGGGTGACCTTCTACATTGCAGCCATGAGCTTGTAGAATCAACCTGGTTTACTCGCCAAAATAATAATAATAATAATAATAATCAGGGGAAGAAGAAGAAGAATAGAGATACTACCTTGCCAAAAGGAGCCACCAATTGTTGGAGAGCTGCAATTCTGTCACCTAATTTCTCTTTTCTGACCTGTTTGATGGCACAATGCACATAGATACATAAAATAATAAAATGGAAATCTTAATTTTTAGATTTGGTTATAATTTCTAAAACCCACTTATTTTCTGTAAATTAAATTCATGTAATATTGTGCACCTTAAAGGGTGGAAATGACGAGCGCGACTCGAGTCGGGGCTTCTTGGGTGCTGTATGAGATGCTTTTGGCTCTAAAGTACTGCTAGATCTCTTTGTTTGTGTAACTCCATTCATGTAGGAAGATATCTTTGAAAAGGCAAAAAGTTTATCTCAGTTAAATAATTTGACTGATCCATGGATTAATGTCCATTAGATCCAAACAAGAAAGCTAATTAAAGAGAGACTCTTTATGTGGGAAAAGAAAAAGTAGAAGAAAAGGACTCCTGCTTTTTGGTGCAATAAGGTTGAAGAAGCACTGATAACAATATTTTGCATTTTAATGGTAAATACAAGTTTCCAACATATTGATCAAAATCTAATTAAAAAAATAGAAAAGGAAGACAAAAACATTAAACATTGTGAAACTGTAAATCACTTAGTTATTTCAATATATTCCTAATACTACTAAGAAAAAGATGAGTTTACCCACTTTATTGGTGCTGCTTGTTGTCCAGCAGGGACTTGATTCTTGCAGATGATCAAGACCAAAACATCGATTCTCCTTATATAGGCCAAGATTATCATTTGAAGGCTGGCTAAAACACCCACCAAATTTTGTAGAGTTTAAAAGATCCAAAGCATGCAAGTTCATGCCTAAGGAACTCGATATCGACAAAGAAGCGGACGGATTCAGGTTCGAAATATTAGTAGTTGGAAAGATCTGGCTGAAGTTCCCTCTGCTAGATGTAGCTACACCTCCAAAACTGTTGGAGTAATCTCCAGCTGAAAGTTGAAGCCCATTGAATTGCCAACCAGAAGATAGGGTTTTGAGCAAGAGCTTCTCACTTAAATCATGTACTAAATCTTGTTGCTCATGTTTGATGTAGCTTGTGGAAGGTAAATGAAATTCTTGTAGATTAGACAGTGCGCCGTTAAATGTACCAAAAAATTTAGGGCAGGGATAATCTGATAACTCCTTGATTTTTGCAAGTTGTAGTTCATGGGCTGAATGATTGGTGAAGTTAGCTGTATTACTAACCCAATTGATACCCAAGTCTTGAATCATGGAAGTGTTGAGAGGAGGGACTACAATGTCATCCCCGTTTTGCCTTAAATCCCTCGAGTTTGAGACATTTAGACCTCCATTCCTGCATTATCAGTTCATCAATGAAAAGTAATAAAATAAATTAATTCTTCAAATAAAACCTTAATATATATCATTATGGATAAAACCCAATAAGTACAAACCCTAATGGGGGAAAACTGAATAAAAAAAAAAAAAAGAAAGATAAAAGCTTGAGAGCTAACAATCAAGAAAATTCTAAATCACAGGAAAATACTTATTGGTGTGAGTATCTAATATCCTTACTCTTCAATGAACTCACAAGAAACCAAGCAGTAAATTCCAAGTCCAAGGCTTTCTTAATTGGTGGGTTACAAAATTAAATAAAAACAAAACGGCAAGAGATTATATTCCAAATTCTAGGAATCATTTTTGATGATGTAGTTAATAAATTGTCAAAAATATTGTTAAACCCGGAAAAAAAGAAAAGGAAACAGCAAGTAAAATCCAAAACCTTGGGATAAATCGTATGTTGGTCGAAATTAATTTATGCAAGTATTGGAAAAAAAGAAGAAGAAAAAGAGAGTAGAACTTACAAAATGAGATTTGGGTTCCAAGCATTGTTGCTTCCAACACCAGGTAAAGAAGAAGATCCAACAAACTGTTCTTGGAGCTGATATTGGTGACGGAGATTTGCAGACTCCATGATGCCTTTTTTTTTTTTAAAAGGATTGAAAATCCCAAGATGGGTAATTAAAATTTTAACTACCTCTAGGAATCTGTCACTCTATTCAAAGAAACAGTTCAGGTGACACCCACAAACCTTCTTGCTTTTAGCCACTTTCTATACTTCGTTTCTTCTTTACTCTTTCAGGTCTCTGCTTAAAGTAGCCTTCAAAAGAAAGAAAGAAACCCTCTCTCTCTCTCTCTCTCTCTCTCTCTCTCTCTCTCTCTCTCTCTCTCTTGTGTCCCCTCTAGCTTTTTCTTTTCAGGCAAACTTTCTGCAGCTAGCTCTGCAATGAAAGAAAAAAAAATATCATCACACTCTCTCTTTGATATAGTTTTCCTTTTTTTTTTTCCCTTCTGATGAAGCTTTTTTGCAGTCTCTGCAATTACAGGGAGATGATTATACTTCCTATGGCATGATTAAAATCTCTGCCTTCGATCCCAAGGCTTTCAACAAGGTCTGAGGGAATAATGGTTCTCTTTCTCTCTCTCCCATACCCACATGTTCAAGACCCTTTATATCATATTGCATATTGTCGGTATCTGAAGTATGCAATCATATAATTAAGAAAGAGGGAATGGTAGATTATCCAAAAAAGAAAAAAGAGGAATAATGCTAGTGTGTGTTCTACCCATCTCATCAGCCCACACTCAGGGTCCATCCCTTTACTGGTCAAGCACTTGGACCCACCACAACATGAGTAAAACTTCGCTGACAGCAGATGGTCAACAAATCCGTGACCGTCCACAATATAAGCCACATGGCACACTCTTATAGGATGCTGACTGTTTACAAACAAAAAATCAGCCTGATTAGTGATTTAAAACCTTTGGATCTTTGTTCCCCAAATAATGGTCAATAATGCTCAAATTCAACTGTTAGAAAGCACTAATCTGGTTGGTTTTTGGTTTGTAGGTCCACCTAAGGATTGGCTAAACATCCATTCGGTCAGCGTCCTCTAAAAATTTGCCACATGGCTCATGTTGTGGGCTGTCAGCGAAGTTTTACTCCCAGAACATGAAAAGTTGGATCAATTGTTTGCTCTTGGATACTTCAATAGAATAATATTACTAAAGGAACCAATTTCTCGAGAAGTTCACTGATCGGACGGTTAGGGTCATCCTATATATTCCGAGCATTTGGTCTATTTGAGCTTGTGGTTTTAGACTCAAAGACCATCCTATGACCTATCCAAATAAGACAACCATGGATATTCCTGCTCGAGCCACTACTCGAAAAAATGACACGTAGTCCAAAATAGGAATCAACCAAAACTCGATTTTGCGTCGGTTCTCAGTCCTAGTACACACAATTTGCAGCGATCCATTCATGCATAGAAAGAGAATGGGTTAGTTCTGATCCTAGAACCAGATTATAATGATTTCATTTTTGTTATGTTATGTGCGTTTTTAAATGAAACCCTAATTTCGTCTAGGGGGTATATATACTTCGGTTGATGAGAGATGATCATAATTCATTGGATTGTGAGTGATTCTTTTTGCGTCAGAGCATAGTGGAATCAGTATGGATCCATGGACGTACCTCAATACAGAGGGAATCACCAAAGTATCTGTGTTGTGGTTGTTTGCATCTTGATCTTTTGTTTGTTTATTGTTCTTTCTGCCCGGCAATTTTGGATATTCGAATAAGTAGTTTCAATTAAACTGGATGATCACGACTGGTTCCTGGTTCCTGTCGAGTAATTGGTGAATGGGCATTAATTGACACCCCTAGCCGATCTAAGACCGATACTAAAATCACTCCATAGTTACTATTCTCAAGTGATACATGACATAGTTTTGGTACTACCATACCTTCAATAGTACAAGTTCAGGGGCCTCTTATCATAAGTGTGGAGCATATTCTTTTCAGTCCAAAATGTCCAAAAGATTTGCTCCACAAGGCCCTCTTGATCATAGTGACTGACAAAAATACAGTACAGTAAATGTTTCGAGTACAATTCAGGCTTGTCATTAAAATGGGTAAAAAAAAATTCAGCGAAAATGATGAAAAAATAAAATAAAACAAAAAGAAGAAAAACATTGACAAATTTTTGTCTTATAAAATGAATTTTTAATATTCAAAATTGAATAATCCATAAAAGTTTGTGAATTATACGAGAATAATTTGATCATGTTAAAAAATGCATGAATTTTTCCAAACCTTCGAAAAGGATGTTGTTTGGTTTTTTTTTTTTAATAATTCGTATAGTTCGTGAATTATTCCCGAATAATTTGGGAATTTACTATGTTTCCGATGGTTTGATGTGGACCATCCTGTTGTGGGAGGTTAATGGTTTGTGACTCCTCAATGTGTGGTCGGATTTAGGTCTTCCTGTTATCAATTTGCTTATCAAAAGAAAAAAAAAAACAATAACCTAAAGTCAGCCCGGTTAATTGGGCGTTTGGGAACGAGAAGTAAAAGCACTTCTACTTGTAGTAAAAGTTACTAATTGATTTTTTACCTCCAAAAAAGTCAGAAATTAAAAGTGTAAGGAGGCCTTCTAAACTTTGAGAAGTAATTTCTCTTAGAAGTTAAAAGCTAACAAATTTAGCTTCAATTTTAAGTTAGATTTTAACTTTTCAAAAGTTAAAATATAAAACACTTACGAAACGAACTTTTTTATTTTTTGACTTATAAAAGTCGAAAAAAAAATTAATAATAATAAAAAAATTCTTGACCACATAATAGTTAATTCTTGGACAGCCAAAAATACGATGGTGATTAATATTGTTCTAAAAAAAATCAATTTCTCATATGGTTAAAATCATGTGAGCAAGTCCTACATGGGTCTACAATTGAACAATCAATGGTCAGTTAGGATAATGCATTTCTTTAGTAACATAGGCCAAGTTCTCCCATGATTATCAAGTACTTTGCGTGTTTTACAAAAAACCCAAAAAAAAAAATCAATGGGGAGATTGATTTCTCCAGAGAATATTTTACTTCTTACAAAGCTCATAAAAGGTATTTCTTCAAAATTTGATGGAAATGCCCCTCTCACTAAACCCTTTCTCACAAGTCAAATGTAAAGTCAGAGGGATACAAAAGTAAAAAAAAGTTAGCTAGAAAAATCAATTCCCTCCAAGAGATGGGAAAAAAAAGATTTATAAAGTTTTTGTTCTTATCAGGAGGAAAGGAGTATATTATATTATGGTTTTGTACTCCCTCACTAATTGCATATATGTAAAGAGACATAAAGAAGATGAGTTGAGAATTGAGACTTTCCTTTTTTATTATTTTCATTCGGACATCATTATGATAGTCTGAGAAAGGAACAGTCCTCCTCCATTTTTCCAATCATTTCCCTTGGTGCCAGCTACCAGGAAAACCCTAACCCTACAACTTCATCCCCTTCTCTACTCTCTACCTAAGAAATTTGTGAGATACACCTGTAACTCCACCTTTTTCTTTTTCTATTGGGTCTCTCTCTCTCTCTCAAAACCTTTCCTCACCCATTTTTTTGAAGGGTCGTGATGTAACAAGGTATACCTGAGATCTTTTCATTTGCGGAAGCGGCATTTTTGGTAGTCTCCACTGCCATCTGGACCCACCGACCGCATGGATGTTTAGCCCACCCTTTAATAGACATTCATACAAAAAATCAGCTTGCTTAATGATTTTTGGCAGTTGGTCTTAGTACTCAAAAGATGGTTGTATTCAACGGCTATAAGAACGCCTTAAATGGTGCTAAAAAGTGTTAAAATCTAATGGTTATAGATTACCAATCAAGGTGATTTTTGGTATGTATATCCACCAAGGGGTGAGATAAACATCCAAGCGGTCAGTGGGCCCAGATGGCAGCGGTGACTACCAAATATTGCCGCTTCCGCAAATGAACAGTTTCAGGCATACCTTGTTACATCTTTTTCCTTTTTTGAAACAGCGGGTATCTGGCCTCATAGGACAGTCATTCTTTTCACTCGTGCCAGAGTGTACTGGGAGAGGTAATGTGGACTGAGCCACTTATTACCCTTACTCATTCCAGGGGTGGCCCCAAGGAGAGTTGAACTCAGAACCTCCTACTTTTTGTAGTGGAGTCCTACCCACCTTTCCTCGACCATTTGGTTGAAGACATACCTCAACCTCTATCATGTTTTGCATGTGGAGGGGAGGTCAAGGGTAACGGTGAGAATTAGTTTTGGTTCAAGCTATTTTTTTTGGCAACACTTCCGTGGACATGTAACCTACTCTTTAGGTGCACCTAGCCATCTAGCTGAGATGGTTAGTGTGTACCCTCCTCTTGTGGGAGGTTGTGGGTTCAATCCCACATAGGCAGGTATCTTTCTTGTGCAGCTGTGCCTTGGAGTAGATATCCCCTCTTCCGGCTCTACCTGGCCCAAGTCTATCTTGGCTTGCTATGTGGTTTCTGTCCAATTGGCTCCCCGCCTACAAATAAAAAAAAAAAAAAGTATTCTTTAGTAACTCTTGCCCTCTTCACCTAATGTCACAACATTATAGGGAGTCGAGGCATCTCCTCAAACAAATAGGTGAGGCAAGCCGAGAAGAGGCCCATCGTGGATGAAGAATATTCCAATATTAGGTAAACATGAGTTAGCGCGGCTTATCCTTTATAGACCATAAATAGTCTATTAGTAGCTCATATCCATCCAAAATAGACTTAGGGTACATATTCATATTTGGCTCAGGCTCCGAGGTCTCCCTTTTTCTGACCCCTCGGTGTTCACTCACTCGGCCGTATATTTCATGAATCCAATGTGTTGTCAGTGCCCCAAAAAGTGAAAAAGTGATACAGCTTGGCTCTGACAACAACCGTTGGATTCTTGAGCTCCATGGCCGAGCACATGAACACTGAGAGGGGTCAGAAAAAAGGGGATCCCTGAGCCGACCCTTCATATTTATCTCAAAGAGAGACAGAGAAACAGATTGAGGAAGGAGAGGGGCGATTTTTGATGATTGCAATGGTGACATACTAATAAGATAGAATAAGCAAGGTTAAGCTGTCCTTCCCATGGTTTTAAAAACGGCCGTTTAAACAGTAATGCCCCGAGCCCGTTTCTGTTAAAACCGTTTAAACATGTTTTATCGGTTTTGAAAAAAATGGCCATTTTTTTGTTTTGAGGCCGTTAAAATCGTTTAAACAGCTATTAAAATCGTTTAAACAGCCGTTTAATTCTGTAAATTTTTGTAAAACAAAGGCTGTTAAATCCGTTTAATTTCTGTTAAAATCCGTTAAATTCTATTTTTTTTTAATTTTTTAATTTCAAAATTTGAATTTCAGCGCCATTTTTTCCGTTTTTTTCTGTCAAAATCGTTAAAATCCATTTAATTCCGTTCAATTCTGTTTTTTCCCATTTTTTCTCATTTTTGCCCCTAGCCGTTTCAATCTGTTTTAACGGCCATTTAAACGGTAACGCCCCCGTCCGTTTAACCGTTAAAACGGCCTCCTTTTGGTCCTTCCTCGAAAGAAGACGTATAATAATATGAACAGCCCCACAAAAGTTGTCAGAGGAAAAGCTGATGGGAGAATGTGAGATAAGAGTATGGGCTTTGGGCAAGTTTGCCTTTGCTTTTTGGTCTTCTCTCTCTCTGCTCATCCGCCTTGACCACCCGTCTACATCTTTTTTTTTTCCATTTTTTATTTTAAAAAGCAAGACCGCCCCGCTTTCCTTTGCCAAGATAACATCCTTTTTCATCCAAGAATTTTTTGGCTTTCTTTTTCTTTCCAAGATTAAGCGTGGTTTTCTGAATTCTGTCGATGACAGACTACAGTGTGGGCAAATTAGGCCTGTGTGGTGACGGTGACCAAATGAGCGTTTTCCGGAAAAAAGATTTCTTAATTTGTCAAAAAAATTTGAGCTAAAATACTTTTAGGAATAATTATGGGCAAGAATCATTTCTAGAAAACTTTTCTAATGGCCTTAGTTTCAAAATTTCTTGAGGTGTTATCACACTAATTTCCTGCCTGTTGGTCACGCCAAAAATTACCCAATGGCCTGCTCTTTGGTACACTGACCCTTGAAATACTTGGCCCATCCCTCTTGAAGCTGCACACCGAAAGTCATCCTGATATCAGTGACATTGAATTTGAGCATTTTTTAATTAAATGGGTTAAATGAACAGGCCCATGGGTGATAAACATTGGGTTCAATAGCAACGAATCACCTGGGATGAATCTCAGTGCATAGGTTCACCAATTGTTTCAAGGGGTCAGTAGGGAGAATTTTTTTGAAGCGGCGGGATTTTTGAAGCAGCGATCATGTGCCCAACAATCGAACACAACATATACGCGGGTTTTAGGATTTGGTTTTAAAAATAACTTTTTAAAAAGTAACATGGGTATATGTGGTGTGCCATCATTGGGCACATGATCGATGCTTCAAAAATCCCACCGTTTAAAAAAAGAAAAAAAGGAACATGCCACGTGGCAATTTTTGGTGACTTGAGTACACAAAATACGCTCCAAGGTGAACTAATTATCATATACGGACAATGCACCATATCAAAACTCAAATAACACCTTATTTTAACACCGACTTGAGTAAACATCCTTAAGCATGACAAATCTCATTAGCTTCACCTAAAAGGAAGCTTGTCATTACTTTTAGGGTATTTTAGTAACACCTCCCCTGAAATTTGAAATGATTAGTAACACCCCTTATACTTTCAAACTTTAGGATAACCCCCCTTGACCTAGTTTAACGGGGGCTGACTTAGTTAAACGGGACTTGAATCACTCATCGTTAGCATTTGTACTTGCAATATTATGGTCCTTTCATAGGTGCATTAACAGGCGCATGATGCATGTCAACGTTAGTCAGATGATGGTTAAATTAGATCAAGGAGAGTAATGATCCTAAGGTTTGAGAATAACTAAGAAGGGAGCGACATTGGGGGAGAAAAGGAATTTTATACTCGCCCAGGAAAAGGAGAATAGAAGAGAGAAGAGAAAATAGAAAATAATAAAGGAGAGATCCTCTAGAATAAAAGATTCTTCTTGAATTAAAAAAAATAAAAAAAAATAAAGAAATAGTAAAGAAAGAGACCCTTTGATTCTAGTGGATTTTGAGTCGATTAGACATAGTCATCGAGAATGACGCGATGACCGAACAACATTATATGGGGTTCCGATTATATGCGCCAGGGGCTTATTTGCAAAATGGAACTGCCCCACGGACGTCACCTCGATTATTATTGAAAAATAAAAGACAACAACGACGACGAGGACTAACCTGGGTGTGGTGGTTGTGGCAAGAACTTTTTACTACTTGCTAACGTGGTACAACTTGAGCGGGGCCTTTCTGTTTGGTCTGTGCGGCTCTGGACGCATATAATCCGAACCCTTCTTTTTTCGCCTTTATTTATTATTTTATGTGATTTGTTTCAATATTATTGTTTAATCTTGTATATTTTTTTACGCGTGCTCAACCATCCAACGCCATACAATGTGAAAGCGCGGATCTCGAGACAATTACTAACATGAGGATGGGTATTAGTGAGCAACGCCTTAGATATCCTCATTTTTAATAAACAAAAATGTATGATTGGATGAAGAAAATGACCATGATATCCTTCATTCCCATGTGTACATCAGACAACGCTCAGGGATCTCTTTCCGTGCATCTCGATAGCGAACCATGTACTTTCCACGTGCTACATTTGGGGTTCCTGGAGGTTAAAAATTTTGGCCAGAGGAGGTTTCGATCAGTTGAACCATTTTAGTGGTGGGGTTCGATCTTTCGTCCATATTGAAGATTCTTTGATAATTTAATCCAATCACAATTAATGCTCATCCCAAATCAACAAAAATAAAGATCAAGACATTGGTTAATATGATTGTTATATAGTCGAAAACTAGGGAATTTTTTTTCCAGATAAGCAAAATTATAAGGCCATGTTTGATTGCACAGAAAATTTTCCTGAGAAAATTCTTCTAGGAAATGCCTTAAATGGTTGATTGATTGCAACTGAGAACACTTATTTCAATCATGTGAGAAAATAAAGGTGCATTAATGAATTCTCACCTATCTGGATGGGAAATAAATTCCGGGCTTAGTAGGAAAATTTATCCAGATTTAAATGACTTGGTAGGGAAAATTATACAGATTTAAAATGGCTATATAACAATGGACAGTTGTATTTTTCTAAAGAAAATGCAATTTCCCCACTTGGCAATCAAACACGCCCTAAGCCAACTTTAGGGCATATGAGTCGCCACATATACTCGCAGGTGTGCCCATATTAAGCAAATCTTCATTTAAAATCCGACTTTTTAAAGCAAAAAAACCTCATCTTTCGATAAAAAAAAATTGTTTCAAATGACAGTGTTTTCACAACATTACGAAAAAATACAAAATATTCAATAATCCCAAACAGCCCGGTAATTTTAAATTTTTTAAAAAACCCATTAATAAAACTCATTCTTGTTTTCAAAAATTAAAGAAGTTTTTTATTTTTAATATATGTCACGATTTTTTTCGCTAAAAAATATTAACAGATTCCTATGCAATTAGAGACCTTGATTGATGAAATATATATTTTTAGTACCACACAATCTATATCCATTTTGAGGCATATGCACATATATGTATATGTACGTTTTTTGAGTGCGTAGTTTTGGACTAAAAAAGTATTAAACCCGAAATCCTTATCGATCTTTTGATGTTTTCGTCTTCTGGACCGCTTTTTTTTACTCCATTTTGTTACCCAAATCATTTTAAACTTGCATTTTTCAATGGACGAATTTTTGCCGCTTCATGATTTGCTAACTATGGATGTGCTCAAAATGATTTTTCAGGAGAATATTCGAAGAAGTGAAGTGGGCCCACCTTCACCTGCATACGTGGCTGTTCATGAGGCCTATTATGTTGAGTTTGATGTTATAATATAACATAAAGAATCTTTACCAAATTTAGTAATTAAATCCATAAATAGGGGGAAGTTTTTTTCCTGAGTGAGGGGACCAATGCAAGAACTCTCCAAAAGACGACGCTTGTGCATATGGTGAATGTTGGGACCATCAAACTTTTTCTCGGTGCTTGCCATCAAAATTTGATTGTTCCCCATTCAGGAATTGCCACCTCTACATGGGGGTGGGCTCCATAGCACTATTTGGTAGTTTTGCCCCTTCACTAGTGTAGACGGCCATCCTCCAATGTATAGGTGGCAAATTCTGACTGGGCATGGTTTTACTTAATCATGCAATATATTAGACATAAATATCTAATCATCGCAAGAGCATTGGAATTCCAAGATGCCCTTTGTAAGTTCTTAGCCACTTCAGAAATTTGAATCCTTATCTAAACAAACAAGAAAAAAAAAATTAGGTAAGAAACAAATATCTGAGACACATGTATAACCACGGGGAAAAAACTAGTATGCATGTGGTTGCATACTTTTAGAATATGCAAATGTGGCCACAAAGGTGACACGTAACAACCAAACCCCTATTAACCCAATGTTTCCGCAAACCTCTCTCTTTAACCAGGGTTAACCATGGGTTTGGTTGTTACGTGCGGCCTTTGGCCTTTTTTTTCATACTATAAAGTGGATTTGATACGCGTGCAAATAAGCTTATACGTGCAATTGTTTCCCACTCATGTTTGGTACGCGTGCATTCGGCGATTTGCATATGCACACGGGCAAATGAATGTTCGTCCTCTTTACCAATTAAAAACCCATTTCACCACCTGAGCAATCGTTTATACAACTTCCTTGTGCAAACGATTTGCATAAGGTACAAATTAAAATCCAATATTTTCTCAAATCAAGCCCTATCTTTCCAAAAAAATAAAAGCAGAAATAATGAAAAAAATAGCCTTGAAATTTAAAATTTTAAAAAATAACGAAAAAATAATGGTCATTATTTTTGTTACAACAGAAAATAACGATCATTATTTTTTGACCATTTTAATGGTATATAACATGACGGGGGAGGTCCGGATCCATTACAACAGCCGTTATTTTGCCGTTATGTTATATACAGTTAAAATGCTGAAAAAATATACAAGAAAATAGCGACCATTATTTTTTGAAAAATTTTGAGAAAAAAAAAACGTCTGTTATTTCTGTTATTGCCCATTATTTTTCTATTTTTTTATTTTATTTTTTTCATTTTTGAAAATTTAAAATTCATGTTCAAATATGTGGGGCCCAAGTATTAAGTATGAAAATTTATTTTTCTTCGTACTTAATATGTGGGGCCCACATATTATGTGCTTTCATAAATGAGCATGTGCGCGGATCAAATGGTAGTAAATATGAACAGTGCGTAAATTTTGCATATACAAAGTGAGTAAATTTTGCATATACAAAGTGAGTGCGAACCAAACAAAAGAAAATAGTATGGGTGTGCAAACCATTACATGCACAAACCATTGCACGCATAATGGTTTGCATGTGTACCAAACAGACCCTAAATATGCAACCATTTGCATTCTAGTTGTTCCTGAGAGAGGCTCAAATGAGAGAGAGAGAGCTTTAAAAGAGGTCGTTTTGAATGGAATAACAAACTGGGACGTTACCGTAAAAACAACAATTAAAACGGATTGTAACAGACAGGGGCAAAAATAGAAAAAATAAAAAAAAATAGAATTTAACAGAATTTAAGGGGGAAACAGAAAAAATGACCTTGAAATTCAAATTTCAAAAATGAAAAAATAGATTTTAACAAAAATAACGGCCATTTTTTTTTCATAAAATTTTTCAGATTTTAACGACGGTTAAAACAATTTTAATGGCTGTTAAAACGAAAAAAATGGCCTTTATTTTCTAAGAGTCAAAACAGTTTTTAACATAACGGGCTTGGGGTGTTACCTTTAAACGGTGTTATTTTAAACCATGGCTCAAACAACACAATATAGGCCCTATGGCCTACCCCTAGTTGACTAGTCACTAAAAAACAGAATTTAACAGAAAAATAACAGATTTTAACAAAAATAAAGGCCATTTTTTTTCCACAGAAATTTTTAAATTTTAACGACTGTTAAAACAATTTTAACGGCCGCTAAAATAAAAAAAAAATGGCCATTATTTTCGAAGCGTCAAAATGGTTTTTTAACGTAACAGGTTTGGTGTTACCATTTAAACGGCTGTTAAAACCATTTAAACTGCATTATTTTAAACTATGGCTCAAACAACAAAATATAGCCCCTACCTAGTTGACTAGGCACTAAAATGGTATCCTTGTTGGATGCACTATGCCTGAAGCTCATACAAAAATCTTATAAAATCCTATGAACAAATTAGCTATGATTGATGACTTTAGGGTCCATCGTACCATTGATGACTTTAGGGGTCCATCATCATCTTCATATTGAAATCAATCTCCCTTTAATAAGTTTTAGCCAGTCAACCCTAGGGTCAAACACCCATTGGATTGGTGACATTTACCTTATAAACATCCCATCTTTTAAATAAAATATTTAAAGCTAGCCATAGATTAATCAATATTTTGAAATAGAATTTGTTTTTTCTCTTCTTCTTTTTTTAGAAGGAGATTGAGAAGGTTCTAGAATAACCCAAATGTTCTAAATTTATTTCGAAATTTAACAATTTATCGTTCAGAACATGTTCATAAACTGTCATTGATTTGATTAATTAATCTCATTATTTTGAGTGGGGGATGGTTTTCCCCATATGTTGCATGTATAAAAAAAATAAAAGAAAATATTAAAAGATATATTCATGTCCAGCCCTTAAAAGGAGGTCTAAAGTTCAGGGATTTAAAGATGTTTGCGAAGAAGACAAAGCATTGGAGCCTGAGAATATATGCTTTATTAAGCTTAGGACATGAAATCCAACATTAGGGGACCATGCTCTTCTTGCTTTTCTTGCCCACTCAACCTTTTATATTTCCTTATTATTTGTTATTTCCTTTTCTTCCCAATATTCTGTAGGTCTTTATAGTGGCGTGGCGTCGTTCTTTTTAAAGTTCGACGTACGGTTCAGGGATCGCCAGCTGTTGATTACTCTCGGTGCAGTCGATGCAGAGGACTCTCATGACCCTTTGCCCCAATGACTGTATACATGTTCAGCTGACCTATTGGTGGATAAACATACTAAAAATCATCTTCATTGTTGATTTCTAGCGATTGGATTTACTACCCAAAAAACATTCTTGAATCCAACGGCTAGAATATGTCCTAAAAAGTACTAAAATCTATGGTTAGAGATAATCAATCAGATTGATTTTTTGTTTGTTTATCCAATAAGGGGTGGGCCCTTATAAAAAAAAAAAAGGTATGGGCTAAAAATCCATCTGGTTAGTGGGACCTGGGCTGGGGGCCTTCTCTCACCAAGGGGCCTTAGGAGACCGCCTTAATGGCCTTAAAGTAGAGCCGGCCCTGCTCTTCCGCTACAATATCAAAGACAGCGATCGTGTTCTGTGCCGTTGGCCATGCATGGTACATTAACTAGTGTACATGCCATGCACACGGAGATCATACATGTCATGCTTGATCACATGTATGAGCCATGCAAAATAAAATATCCTCTCTCTCTCTCGGGTCGGTCTAGTATGCAAACACTGTATCCATCATTGAATGTTCATTGAAAAACGTGTTTTTAATTTATAAAATATATATTTTTTAAAATATTGAAATAACACATTTTTCAAGGGACATCCAACAGTACTGACAATGTTTTTTAAGTATGTAAATGGTTGCATACTAAATTTGTCCCTCTCTCTCTCGTTTAGGACTTTTTGTTGGACATGGACTGCATTGCGCTAGTAGGAAGAGTGCATCTGCACTGCATCAACTTACCACGTGCGGGCCCAAAAGGCACGAAACTTATATTGCTAGGTACGCGAGCGGTCGAGTCTAGTCTACCTTTAAAGTTCAACCGGAGTCATCTCAACTTTTTAACCTTCACTTTTATAAAAGGCTCTGGTCTGATAAAAAAAGAGAAAAGATGGCCGGAGTTAGAACTCACACTAAAAGCTTGAGCTTTAGCGATTTTTGTTAGTCACCACTGCCCTCTTGGCCCACTGACCGAATTGATGTTTAGCCCACCCTTAGTGGAATATACAGAGCAAAAATCACACTGATTGGTAATCTATATCTATTAGATTTTAGCACTTTGTAAACTCTGATTCTAGCCGTTGGATTCAACTATTTTTTGGGTACTGAATCCAATGGATAAAAATCATCAAACAAGCTGATTTTTGTCATGAATATCTACCAAGGGATGGGCTAAACATCCATGCGGTCTTGGGCCCATAGGGCAGAGGCGAGTAACAAAAAAACGCTAAAACTCACGCCTTTGGCGTGACCGCGTGAGGTCTACTTCCGGACAATCACTACCCTAAAAGAAGGAGATATTCCTCCCGAGTAAAACAAGGTGCCCTATCCTCCAAATAATCACCAAAAGCCCTAAATCTCGCTTTCGGTCACAATGCCTGTATTGCCACGTGTACATGACCCCAAGGCCCCCAACATAACACATGCATACACATGCTGACACAGACGTTCTATGATATATCAAAATTTTGATTCAGAAGTCCTTCAAAGTGCCATGTGGCACATTCTTTCAAGCCCAGTAATCCCATCAGTATTGGTCAAGCGGACATACACACCAAAAAATCAAAAACATTGGTGATTTCTAGCCGTTGGATATGAGAATTTTTTCATCATGGGTTTCATGAACAGGCCTTTGGGCTGGTTTTCAAGCCCATTATAGAAAGTGCTCAAATCCAACAGTTAGAAATCTTCAATCATGCCCACCAAAGTTCGCCAAGGTGTGGACCAACTACTGATCAATATTTTGATACAGTCTGGACCAAAATTCAGCTTTGAATTACATTATTTCAGGCCTTGGACTCAGGCCTATTCAAAATTTAAACAAAAGCAAGCCTAGGCCCAGTCTATTTGCAACCTCGTCTGGACCTAGGGAGACTGCCTGGGCACCCGATATAATGTAATTCAAATTAAGACCCGAAAACTATGATCAGATGTAGGTGACATATTTTATTAAATTGACCCAGGGAGAGAAGCATGATTAAATTGGTACGTGGGAGTCGTATTTTATTTGAGTACTCTGCCGTATAGTTAGCAATTCGGAGTGGCAAAAAATACGGTACAGGAAATGTTTGAATACAATTTGGGTTTGTCATTTAAAAAAACGTTCAAAAATTCGGCAAAAATAAATAAAAACAAAATAGTAAAATATTGACAATTATTTTTCTTATAAAATGATTTTTCATGTCCAAAACGAAATAATCCATGAATAATTTGGAAAAGTTCGTGAATTATTCGAGAAAAATTCATTCATGTAAAAAAATGCGCAAATCAAAATTTTCAAAACCTTTGAATAGGACTTTTTTACGTGAATAATTCGTATGGCTTGCATATAATTTGTGAATAATGTAAGAATTTACTAAATATGTTCTGCAGTAGCTTTCATTGAGGCGTGATCGGACCCACCTCAACTCAACTCCGGACTCTGGAGTGATGATCTTACATCAATTTATTGTCATACATTTCGACAGTCAAAAAATAAAATAAAACAGTTGGCTTAGGCCTGCTTGGTTTGCAGCATTGGGATGCATTTTGGACTCCGGGGAAAATGAGGTGAGTTGCATTGCAGTCACTTATCATAGTTTTTGGGCTGCACATGCGTGCATTCATTTTCTTGAAGAGTGTGCAAGGGCTTGGCAACCACTTACACGCCAGCTCATTTGCACACCCCGATCTCAAAACCTGATTTGCACTGAACCAAGCAGGACCTTAGAGTCCTTGAACTAAGGCTCTATATGGTTGCCACAAATAAGTTATTAAAAATGATTTTTACATATAAGTGTAATATAACTTTTTTTTTCTGTATCAACCTTCCTGACGTACAAATCCTTTTTCTATTGAACTATTTGTTGATTACCATATAGAGACTAACATAAAAAGATTGCTGTGGATGCAATCCACATCATGTAGTGGCTGTAGTTTAGTGGTTAGAATTCCACGTTGTGGCCGTGGAGACCTGGGCTCGAATCCCAGCAGCCACACCTTTTGTGTACATTACAACTGCTTTATATTTTGCCTGTCAATGAATCACCTTTCGAGGACTACTATATCAAAATTATGATACAGAATTGTCTCAGAACGGTTTGCTGAAGTTTGGTGAGAATCAATAAAACGGCTAATATTTTCGACTGTTTACCCTAACTGCTACTTGTGCCTTTAATCACTACCGTTTAAAGCTATGGGCCGCAACTTGGATGGACCATGGATGATCCTGATCCAGATTCGTGGGTTGTTAAAATTATAGGCTTTATCAATAAAATAGTTCATTAGTTGTACAATTAAATTAGGATCAATTGATTGGTGTGGGTTTCGGGAATCCGGATCCACACCCATCTATTGTCGGGTTTCATCTAATTAACGCCATCAGATGCTCATATGACCGGATTTGTAGTGGTGAGAAAAATCTAGTTAACCATCTGATCAAGATGATTTTTGAAGGTCAAACAAATCATGCAGTATCTAAAAGGTGGCTTATGGATCAGATTGTTGGATAATCCAATATAGGGCTGTAACTTAGGCTGGCTGGGTTGGGTTGCGGCTCAACCCAAGCCCAACCCGACCTTCAAAGCAGTCAGCCCGAGCTCGAGCAGAACCTAAGGTAGGGCCTGAGATGCTCAGCCCAAGCCGAACCTGCTCAGGTTAGTTGGGTTGGCACCCTAAAATGCGTTTGAAAATTGTTTACTTGTCATTTCTGTGTGTGTGAGAGAGAGAGAGACCTAAATCACGTTGGCCATATAATGGGCTCACCTAAATCTCCTAGGTCAGAAATGTGACAGGGTTCATGACCAACTATTGTACTATGGCTACAAGAACACATTTATACTGTGTGTCCTAGCACCCTGCATTTAAGGGGTGTTGATGGGCCAGACTGACCCGAGGGACCATTAGTTCCAGTCAAATCGTCTCAGGCATCAAATGTATTTATAGGCCCAAATACTGGATCTGGAGTTCAGTTTTAAAGCCCACTAGGTAAATGAGGCAGGCTTGGACTTAATATTTAATAAAAGTAATTAAGCGCAGCCCAAATCTAATGGTCCAGCCTGATATGAATGGGCCGGGCTTCCTCCAGGATGGGCTTGGACTAATTAAATCCAACCCACTAATACCCTACCATCAATTTGAGTTCCCAATAGATTTATCCACAATGCCTAGCCAAAAAATAAAAAGGAAATGTCCAAGACATAAATATTTTTACGCCCTTAATATTAAGTGCGTGTTTGTCATCAAACAATGTTGCTCACCTTATTGCCTCAGAGGCAAAAACTTGGTCCTCCCCTTGTGAGTGGTATGAGCCTCCCACCTTGTGGTTAACGGAAGCCATCTATTTGGATGGGGAGCATCACCATCCTTGAAGTCGAAGTTGTTTTGGTTGGTTTGTTTTATTTTTATCTATATTACCGTAGATCTTTAGGACAAATATTTCAAGTCATGCATCTCGAGGACTAAGGTTTTGGAATGGGCCATATTTGGCCCATCTCATTAATGGTCAAGTCCACGCTTTGTTGATACATCAAATTAGACCCAAATCCGACCATTACGTGTTAAGCACAATCTTATCACTGAGATTGGTTGGTGGATGCCCACTGAGGCTCAAACCAGGCCCCAGGTACAATTGCGCCGATTCTTGTGCACATTTCATTCAGGCCCATTGTTTTGCTCCCCCGTTGGTGGACCTACGTACAAAATATCAGCCTGATTGGTGATTTCCATGTGTTGGGTTTGAGATTTTTTGTTCCATGGGCTTTAGAACAGGCCCATGAATGGGGTTCAAAGGCCATGATGAAAATGCTCACATCCAACGGCTAGAAAATAGAAAATCATGCTCATTTTTTGTGTGTATAGGTCAACCAAAGGGTGGGCCAAACAATCATGGGCCCGAAAAGAGTGCCACGTGACATTTTGTTGGATTTCTGTATCAAAGTTATTTTTGGTGATGACGAGTGTTAAATAATGATTCCACTGTAGGAGATCTCTTTGGTCATATTATGGAGTGGGGGTTCATTTAACATCTCTCAGGTAAAATCAAAGCCTCCGAATACAATGAATTTTGAATTTTGTTTGGTACCCATTCAAAGGGGGAACGGCTTCTACGCCCCGGGCAGTATGGACCAAACAAAACGGTCCTGCTCAAGTTGTGCCACATGAGCAAAAAAAGCTATAGTTTTTGCAATTGTAAATACAACCTCAATCCAAGTTACATCGGTTACGTTCAGGGGCACGGTTACTTTTTGCTTTTTTGCTGACGTGACACAACTTAGCAAGGCCGTTTTGTTTAGTCCGTACGACCCTGTAGTATGGAAGCCGCTCCCATTCAAAGCTGGATCCCAACTCCCCACCCCTATAAATAACCGGTATATGCAAATATTATATAATTTGTATGCAATGGTTATGGAAGAATATATCAAGGTGGTATGTTCCTATAAAGCCACCTCAAGGGTGGGCCAGCGTTTGAATATATGAAAGTTAGATAGTGACATCATTATTCCCTAATCCTACAGCTGGGGTGGAAGTGGTGTTAGACATGGGGCGCTATGAGTGGTCTAATGATTATTTCAAACCATCAATGGTCTTGGTGACAACATTATCCCAAATATTTAATTTGCCAAATCGTGGGGTTTCAAAAAATTGTTTATTTATTTATTTTGACTGACCTCCCTCGTTAATTAGGGAAATTAGACATAATTACATAGATTCAGAAAGACCTGTACTACTTCATTTAAATTCGAGAAGCACCCTTGTATTGTACCTTATTAAAAAACAAAAAAGTAGAAACTGTTGTAAACGTAAAGGTTGTAACCTATGGCTGATTGTTACTTATGCGGCGTCAGTTACACTATTGACATTTACTTTGTAACGTTATATATATATATAAGTCAGGATCGGGAGACAACAATTTTCACAACATTTTCTACAACAAAAAATTCGCACGAGCCAATACATAAATTATAAGTTTTGGAATTGGATGATTTTTGGCGAGGATGGTCTCTATGGCAAGCAGATCATCCTTACAAAATTTCAAATCATTCTGACATTCATAGATTGGTTTAGAAGAAGAATTATGGACGGTCTATTTTTACCGTTATCTTGAAGACTACACTTGATGGGGTTAGAAATTTCAGAATGGGCTGATTTTTTGTAGGAGTGATCTATATGGCAAGGAGATCATCCTCACCTAGAATCAGTTACTGATTCATCTTCCATGTGGGTATGCCAAAATTGTTATCTCCGGATCCTGATCCTATATATATATATATATATATATAGGTATATATAAGATTCACAACACGTTATCAACACGCTCACATTTATAAGTTCTATTTTCAGTCATTTGAGAACTTTAACCTTGTTTATAAATATAGAGTAGTTGAAGTATTAGGGCTTGCTTGGGTCGCATTTGTTAACCGTATAGATGTTTAGCCTGATTAGTGATTTCTAAGCATTGGATTGAAGTCTTTAATTTTCATGGGTTGATTTTTAACGGTAGAATTCGAGCATTACTTGGGGTATAAAGATCCAAAGGTTTAAAATCACTATTCAGGCTGATTTTAACCAAACATACTTACGGTCAGTGGCCTTTAAAAATATACCACGTGGCTCATACTCTGGTCCATCATCATCGTTGATGGCGGATGGTGGGTAGTACTGATATATCTAAAACTTTGACTTCCGAGAAAGTAACATGGGGCTTACTTAGCCAAATTTATACCCTTACACACCCAACATGGCGGCTCAAATGGTTGGTGTGTATCCCCCTCTTTCGAGAGGTCGTGTGGTCAAACCCACACAGGTGGATTCTCCTTTGAGCAGTGTGCCAAGAGTAGAAATCCCTTTTACCGGCTTGACCGGTCCGTCCAGGTTTCACCTGCTAATCCGTGGGGACCTCCCACGATGGTGACTACAAAAAAAAAACTGTTATCTTACTTGAAGAGCATGACATCCCTAGTGATTTTAATAGTTTTATCCTTGAAGATTAATTCAAGATGCTAGTAGCTATACCTACTCCCGAATGTAATCTTCTTTTATTAATGGACTTGGTGGGGTCTGCCTAACAAATTGTGAAAGCACTCGAGTATAACTTTGCTTACTGCCCACAATATGAGCCATGTGGCACACTTTCAGAGGACCCTGACAGTATGGATGTTTGGCCAATCCCTAGATGGGCCTACAAACCAAAAATCAGCCTGAACAGTGATTTGTAAGTGTTGGATTGGAGCCATTAGTTTAACGGTAGGAATTTGACTATTATTGACCATTATTGGGGTACAATGATCCAAAGGTTTGAAATCACAAATCAGGCCAATCAGGCTGATTTTTGGTTTGTAGGCCCATCTAGGGATTGGACAAACACCCATACTGTCAGCATCCTCTAAAAGTGTGCCACATGGCTCATATTGTGGGCGGTCAGCAAAGTTTTACTCGGGTGCTTTCACAACTTGTGGGGGGCAAATAAAAATACAAAGCTGGTTTCAATGAAGCTGTCATGAGAGACGTGCACGATTGTTGTAGGAACATTTTGATATACGTGCAGAGAAAAAAACCTGGATCATTGGTTCCATGTATTTGGAAAAATATAAGATACAGAACTCTGTGTCATAATTTTGATGCAAAAGTCCCTCGAATTGACATGTAGCACACTCTTTCGAGCCCACTTACCTTGTGAATGCTTTGCCAACACATTGGACCTATACACCAAAAATCAGCACGATTGATGATTTCTATCCATTGGATTTGAGTACTTTTTCATCATGGGCTTGCAATCAACCCATAGGTCTGTTCACGAAGCCCATAATAATGGAAAAGTGCTCAAATTGATGGCTAGAAATCACTAATCACGCTGATTTTTGTTGTACAAGTCCATCAAGAAATCAGCCATGAATTCAAGGGGTCAGCAGGTCCAAAAAGAGTATAACACGTGGCAATTTAAGGGACTTGTGCATCAAAATATCATAGAACGGATCAATGTATTTATAGGTAGATTCAGTGGTCATTAAAGTTGGGAATTTAATTTGTTATCTCATAAGCATGGGAGGAGGGCCAAGAAATGAATGATTGAGTGAAGTTATTGTATAAAAAAATCATTATCTCTTACATCACAGAGCGTTGAATGCCTCGCTCATCAACCATTAGTGGAAAGCGTGTGCAGCTTTTTATCATCTGGGACATTGATGCTAATGACCACAACTCCTTTTTTTTATTTATTTATATGGGACATTGATTGCTACAACCTTGCACTTAAATATATGTTTTAAACTCCTTTTTAATTGGGTCGGGCTCAAGGGACCCCTATTTCTGACCCCCTTTTTTGACCCCCATCTTGGTGTACCCACATAGAAGATGAATCAATGGCTGATTTTTTGTGGGGATGATAACCTCACCATATAGATCACCCCAACAAAAAATCAGCCTATTCTGAAATTTCAAACCCCATCAAATGTGGTTTTCAAGTTCCAATGTAAAAAACGACGGTCCATAATTCTTCAGCTTCTAAATCAGTCTATGAATATCAAAATGATTTGAAATTTTGTGAACATGATCTCCTCACTATAGAGATCATCCTCGCCAAAAATCAGCCATTGATTCATCTTCTATGTGGGTATACCAGGATGGGGGTCAAAAAAGGGAGTCAGAAATAGGGGTCCTTGAGCCCGACCCTTTTTAATTATGTTATAGTGAAGGATAAGGGAATATGAGTAGAGTGACTCAACTTCCACGACCACAACTACGCTTAAAATGTTTAATGGGGGGTCATTGAACTTCTCTCCTACTTCACGCCATGTCTTATTTTAATCAACCAGATAGTTTCATATATCTGAGATGGGTGGTTATTATTTGGCCACGTCGGGTTACAATAATTTCATTAGTTACGACTGACTGTGCCAAAAGATCTTCATGACGTAACGATATGCTAGTTCATTCCAAATTGGAAGGTTCTTTTTGTAACACCCCCCCTTCATAAATCTTCTATATTAGTGAAATCCTTCTTAGTTTTCATTCTTTTGGTCTTGCTCCTTGACTGTCAATTGATTGAGGAGGTCGAAACATTAATAGAATTTTTTTTTCTAAAAATAAAAAAAGGTAACTAGTTCTGAAAATCTATAAAATAAAAAAAAAAGAGATAACCAAATGCTCTTTGATGTCAGCCCTTCACTGAACAATTTTTTTTGAAATGACCATGTTGCTCGTCTGACCGACACCATTGGAAAGGGCATCGACAAGCTTCAAACAGTGTTCTGAAGCTTACTGTCTTTTGAAAGGGTGTTTGGTTATTATTTTTTTTTTTTTTAATAAATACATTAGAATTAGTTATTTATTTTAAAAAAATTTGAAACATTAATCATGTACTCAGCCAAAAATTGGAGTTAGTTTTTTGTTGTATTGGTCCCTTCAATTTTCGTGTGATGGGATTAATGTTTCAAACTTGGTCAATGACGGCAAAAAACAGTCGAAGCAAAATGAAAACTCAGGGAGATTCCACTAATACAGAAGATTTACTCAGGGAGATTCCACTAATATAGAAGATTTATCAAGAGGGTGTTATAGAAAAACCCATGTTAGAGAGAGAGAGAGAGAGAGAGAGAGCATTAGTACTTAAAGCTTCCCAATATGGATAGACGAAGTGACAACATCATCAAAAAGTAACAGTCTGATTATTTATTCTGTAAACATCCAATATTTCGCGAACCACATTATTAAGTGGACTCGGGTTTCAAATGTTCTGCATTGCAACCATCTGCTGGTCAACATAGTTAACTATGAGATCCACGGTCTTAATGACACCGTTCAATATGGGGATTTCTGGGCCCACATGGATATTCATATTCACAGCATGTCCTTGCCCAACATGGGCGACCATATTGTCCGATCTGTTTCGATACAACACCTGAGATGAAGTCAAAGTAGAAAGCAAACTAAAGATATTAAGTAAATTGGGTTGGCTGGTCCCACAGATCAAAGAGGGTCCTTTATTGGCGGAATCCACAATGGCTTTTGCATCGATGTCCACGTCATGCAACTCAAGTTGGTTAGCGAAATGTACTCCTTACTTTAAGCCACGAGTTTCGTTGGTAAAACTTCATTTCATCTCTTAAAAGTGATTAATTGCTGCAATCTAAATTACTTATATCTGAACTAGATCATTTGGTAAAGTTGTATGTCTGAAAATTAAGTCAAATGTATTTTAAATTTTGATAAGGAAATTTTTTTACTTTTTTTAAAGAGAAAGCTTTTACAAAAGGCATTTTGAGTATTAAAAGAGAATCTTAGAATCATTTTTAAAGATGTTATCACTTACAGCATTAAGTGAAGGGTGGGTGACTCAAAAAAAGTTACCGAAATTTAGACATTTCGAATTTCAATACTAAAATTAAGTCGGTTACCAAACACTTTGAATGGGCCACTAAAGTCTGAATGACTTGGTTGCACTTGGTAAAACTTAATTTTAACACTGAAAACTTGAAATGGTAAAAACTTAATTACTTATGTCTGAATTAGATCAACTACTAAAAATCTTATGTTTGAAAATTAAGTCAAGGGCATTGTGAGTATTTTAGAATATATACGAGAACATTTTAAAGAGAAAGCTTTCGAAAAGGGCATTTTGAGTATTAAAAGAAGATCTTAGAATCTCAGGATTGATATTAAATCAATAACCAAACGGTCTGAATGGGCTATTAAGTCTGAAATATATTTTACCAAATGCAACATCTAAAAGTTTGCTTTTCTTTGCACTGGTCAAATCTACGAGGCCTAGAGTTAACATTGCAACCAAACAAGATGGAAAATTAGATTAAATTATACCCATATTAATGGCTTTGAATAATTAAAAAGGGTAAAAGCATTACACTACGAGTTGGGTCGATAATGATAAGACACCGACCGACACCGACACCGACACCATTAACCTTTTAACCTTTTTATAGCTTAACCAAATTAAAAAGCAAATTTTATTATTTGCACGTAGTCCATGTGACCCTACTTATAAAAAGATGGAGCATATATTCAAAAAGTTTAAAAAGCAAAGGGCAATTTATTATTACTATTTTTAATTATTTGCCAAAGAATGTGGTCACCAAATGGCGACCAATGCTGCGTTGTCGCAAAAAAAAAAAAAAAAAATTAGCCGTTTGTTATAATGGTAGTTATAAAGTATTAACTGTCAAAAGCTTTAAAACATCATAACTGCCAATGTAACGGCAATTGTCCCGTAATTTCAACACAACCATAATGTTTATAATATTCTCTCTTTTTTATTTCTTTCAAAATATAGCAAATTAATACATCGAATTTATAAACAAAATATATATATATTTTTTTTAATTGACACGTAACTCAAAGACATAAATCCAAGAGATTTAACCTAAGATCTTTCGACGTCAGCTCTACTCCTAGATTTTCCTTTTATTTCCCACTTTAATAAAATTTGTATGAACAAATGAATGGAGGACACAGGCCATTTGATGTCTTCGAATCTTTAAAGTTGTTCGTTTTCTTGGTAGAATTCAAATCTTTGAAGTTTATAGTAAGTATTGACTCCAGATCTTCACCAGCACAATTTAATTCAATAAGGCCGTGTTTGATAGAACGGAAAAATTTTCCGAGAAAATATTTCTGGCAAATGCCTTAAATGGCTGATTGATTGCACCTGTCAATCATGTGAGAAAATAATGAATTCTCACCTATGTGGATGGGAATGAATTCCGGGATTAGTAGGGAAAATTATCCAGATTTAAATTGCTTTTTAGTGAAAATTATATAGATTTAAAAGGGGTGCCTTTTCCGATTTAAAATGGCCATCTAACCATTCTCCTGGCTATTAAGTTGTGCCACGGCAGCGAAAAAGCCCAAACCTCCTCATTTACCAACAAAACCGTAACCTAGGTTATTCGGTTACGCCAGGAGAATGGTAAATTTCAACTTTTTTGCTGACGTGTCACAACTTGAGCAGGGCCGTCTGTTTGGTCTGTGCGGCCCTGGCTCATGGAAGCCTTTTCCGATTTAAAATGGCTATCTAACCATTCTCCTGGCTATTAAGTTGTGCCACGGTGGCGAAAAAGCCAAAACCTCCTCATTTACCAACACAACCGTAACCCAGGTTATTCGGTTACGTCAGGAGAATGGTTAATTTCGAGTTTTTTGCTGATGTGTCACAACTTGAGCAGGGCTGTTCTGTTTGGTCTGTGCGGCCTGGCACATGGAAGCCTTTTCCGATTTAAAATGGCTATCCAGCAAGGGACAATTGTGTTTTCCCAAGAAAAATATAATTTTCATCTTGGCAATCAAACACGCCCTAATTGAAAAGATTATGGAAAATGTGATCTCACGCTTCACCGCAAAAAAGAGTCATGCAGTTGAGCTATAGACCGTCTGATTCAGAGATCTCCATTCCACATGGCAGTGACTTTATTAATACTTATGACTGTTTTACCTTTTTTTTCTAGTCGTTGGCACCACGGGGACCTGGATCTCCAATTTGATGATCCCTGGATGAATTAATAAGCGTCCAATAGCTCAGTTGGTCAGGTCTTAGGGTACACGGGTTCAAGTCCCGTCTTTACTGGGGACGGGTTTAACGGTTACTAAAAGAAATAAGTGGGGACTTAAAAAAAAAATGGTGGATTAAGTGTGAAGCATAAAGCGTGACATTGGAGTTTATTGAATAAGAGAGAGTAGCTATCTACCTGACAATCTCATTTGTACTTTCATGCTAGCCTTAAAAGCAATCTAATAGTGGAGCTTAAAATAGGTACGCGAATAAATTAATTAATTATGGGAATAATTATTTTCAGACCACATTTTGCTATTTTGATTGTTCCACACAACACCGCATTAGCATCAAATGGTTAAAAATAGAATTATTAAATCATCCTCCCCTACACCCAACATGGCAGCTCAAATGGTTGGTGTGTATCCACCTCTTTCGAGAGGTCGTGGGTCAAACCCACACAGAGGTAGATTTTCTCCTTTGAGCAGTGTGCCAGGAGTAGAAATCCCCTCTCCCGGCTTGACCGGTTCCAGGTTTCACCTGCCGTCTTCCGTGGGGCCCTCCCACGATGGTAACGTACAAAAAAAAAAAAAAATCATCTTCCCTTATAAAGTGAATCAAATAGACGATAACGGTTGTGTGGTCCTGGTGAGCAACGATGTTTGACTGGTCCTTAATAACTGCCAAGCAAAGCTGTAGGCTCGGCCCAAGCCGGTCACAACTCACAATACGAGCCACGTTGCACATTATTAGAGGGAGCTGAACGTATGGATGTTTGGCTAGTTCGTAGGTGGATCTGCAAACCAAAAATCAGCCTGATTAGTGATTTACAACCTTTGGATCTTTGCACCCCAATAACGCTCAAATTCCTACGGTAAAAATCAACCCATGAAAGTAACTTCAATCCAACGCTTAGAAATCACTAATCAGGCTGATTTTTGGGTTTCAGATCCAACAAGGGACTGGCTAAACATCCATACGGTCAGCACTCTCTAATAGTGTGCCAAGTGGGTATTGTGAGTTGTGACCACAACATCATGTGACAGAAGTTTTACTCTGGAGAAGGGAGCTGCCTACATTGCCAATCCAGACGGCTGTCTATTAGATGGATGATTAAGATTCATCAAGTCAGCATTCAATATGGCAAGAAAAAACCATCATAACAAGGTGTTAAGTCTGTGTTGACAGTCCAGGAATCCTTTTCCCCGTGTTAGAATAATTGTGCCAGATCTATATTTAACGTACGAGGTGTTGAGTCTGTGTTGACAGTCCAGGAATCCTTTTCCCCTTGCTAGAAGCCTAGAACGAGGAAGGCACGTTAGAGAGGAGAGAGCGCTTTTGTGAAAGTGATTTTTAAAATGTTGTTTAATAATTTTTAGAAAAAAAAGGGCAAAATATATAAATAAAAAATAATAAAAAAATGTGCACCGCAACAAATGTATGTTGCAGTTGAGGTGGTGGGACCAAGGGGTCCACTCGAAGGACTATACATCCGTCCTCTACATGGGCCAAGTTATGGCTCTGCCAAGTGGGAAAAGAAGAACGTTTCGTTTCTTTTCTGCCACCTCGCTTTTGGAATATAACCTTCTAATACATATGGGACCTACGTCAAGATGTTGTCTTGATTACTGCGATCACATGCACATATTGCAGTGCACTAAGACAGATAAAACTTTTCCGCTGTCCGATAATGGAATTCCTGGCGGAGAGTATGTGTGTGATATTGATAGGGGCACTATCTTATGGAAATCCAGATAGTCGTCTAACAGATGGAAGAAAATTCGACGTGGCCAGAAAAGCGCCATTATCTTAACAGAGTACGAAGTATACTGTGACGGTCTAAATAAAAGCACATGTATAAATGTTAGATGAAAACTTGGTACGAGAAGAAAGGAAAGAAAAACAAAGCGAACTCACTTACCTTTGAAAAATCTTAAAAAGCAAGATCACACAATCTCACCCACCATCATTTCTAGAATGAATATGAACATGACTAGGAATACTTTCCCCCCCATAAATGTAAGCCCATTATACTTTTTCCTCCCACATAAAAAGAAAAAAAAAAAAAAAGCCCACTTGAATGTGGTTGGTAGTTTATTTCGTTTATGTAGTTACTAATCATGAATTATAAAGTCACACGAGCCTATTAAAAAAAGACAACTTGGCATTCTCGATGATAATAATAATAATAATAATAATATAGTGAAATTTTGATCTACGAACACAGTATCGAAGTCTAATCCCGATCCTTGGGAACAAAATTGTGCAACATAAGCCACAAAAAATGACTTCTTTGCTTTTGGGATGATGGAATTCTGTACAACTCAAGTAAGTTCCGGAGATCATCATCATCGCAATTACACTCTCTCTCTCTCTGGGATGTAATGATGGACATGGGGCCCACATGCAGATGAGTTAAGAGCCTCACCATGGAGATCACCCACACCAAATTTTTTCAATTTGTAGTCCACTTTTCACAAGGATTCAAATTTTCGAATGGACTAATTTTTTTAAGGTTGATATCCGTGTTGAGAAGAATATCATCACCAAAAATTAGCCATTAACTCATTTGCATGTGGGTCCAACATCCATTAGTCATTATATTAGTAAAGGTATAGCATGAGTCATTCTATATATATGGGTGGAGATAAAATGACTCATACTATTCTTACTAATAGATTACTAATGGACGTAGGGCCCATATGCAGATGAGTTAAGAGTTGATTTTTTGTGAGGATGATCTCTTCACCATGAGATCATCCTCACCAAAAATTAGTAATTTTTAGAACTTTTAACTCTATCAAATATGGACATAAATTTAATGGTGAAAATGGATGGTTCAAATTTTTTTCAATTTGCAATCAAACTTTCATCACAAGGCTGCAAATGTTGGAATGAACTTATTTTTTGTGTGGTTGATATCCATGTTGAGAATAATATCAACACCAAAAATTAGCCATTAACTCATTTGCATGTGGGCCCCACGTCCTATATATATATATATATATATAGGTTAGGATCGGGAGACAACAATTTTCACAACATTTTCTACAACAAAAAATTGTCGTGAGCCAATATATAAATTCTAAGTTTTGCAATTGGATGATTTTTGGCGATGATGGTCTCCATGGCGAGGAGATCATCCTCACAAAAGTTCAAATCATTCAGACATTCGTAGACTGATTTAGAAGTTGAAGAATTATGGACTGTCTATTTTTACCGTTAACTAGAAGACTACACTTGATGGGGTTAGAAATTTCAGAATGCACTGATTTTTTGTAAGAGTGATCTATATGGTGAGGAGATCATCCTCACCAAAAACCAGCTATTGATTGATCTTCCATGTGGGTACGCCAAAATTGTTGTCAAAAATGTTGTATGAAAATGTTATCCCCCGATCCTAACCATATATATATAGGGTCAGGATCGGAGACAAATTTTCACAACATTTTCTACAACAATTTTGGCGTACCCACATGGAAGATGAATCAATAGCTGATTTTTGGTGAGGATAATCCCCTCACAATATAGATCGCCCCTACAAAAAATCAGCACATTCTGAAATTTCTAACCCCATCAAATGTGGTTTTGAAGTTAACGATAAAAATGGACGGTCCATAATTCTTCAGCTTGTAAACTGGTCTACGAATATCAGAATGATTTGAATTTTTGCGAGGATGATCTCCTCACCATAGAGACCATCCTCGCCAAAAATCATCCCATTCTAAAACTTCTAATTTATATATTGGACCGCATCAAGTTTTTGTTGTCAAAAATATTGTATGAAAATGTTGTCCCCCGATCCTGACTCATATATATATATATATAATTTTATGTTATAACAAAAAGAAAAATGAATGGTAATTAAACTATCGTAGTACGTATATCACATCTATAATCGATCAACTAAGTCAAATCCATATCCATCGGTCCAATGATATAGTCGATTAATCAACAAATCCCTAGAGTAATTGCCAAGAAATTGAACTCAATTTTCTTTATGTAAAAAAGGAAAAATAAAAGTTACACCCTTGAAATAAACCTTCATTCACCTTCTTCATGTTCTTCAACTTCAGTATTCACTTCTCTATCAGATAAATCATTCATGTAGTACTCGAACTTGTCTAACACGCTCTCCGGCACCGATACAAGGACTTTTACGGCATCTAAATCACCGACAACTGGTAAGAACAAGCAGTAAATTTCACTAGCAAGAGGACCAATGTGCAGAGGTTTCCCCTCTCCGAAATCCAAATTTTCTAACCCTAATTTAGACCATTGGGAGATAACCAAAGTCGCAGAAAGATCAGGTTTTACTCTCCGTTCCTCCAAAAAATCAATCATTGACCTTACATAATCGTTAGTTAGTGTTCTCTTCGCATCTTGGACCAACTTCACCCTATGGTGCCCATTAGCATTAACTAACTCTTTAACTGTCGTCTCAGCGCATCCTAGCACGAATCCATTGCCATAATACCCTTGTGGTAATTCTGGTTTTATTGCTTTCCTTACGTTAGCCGAGAAAAGGAGCTTGATCTTGAGTGATGAAGGCGGGTTCAGTGATTTAATCCAACAACGCCACATGTGAGAGGCAAGTGCTTCAAAGGAGGTGCATTTTAGCGAAGGGACACAAAGCCTCTTGAGGTGAAGGATATGAGAGGGAGTGAAGGTTAATGTGATGGGGACAAGGGGTTCGGATTGGAGAATTTGTGGGAGGTCGAAGTGCGTATGATCATGAGGGGCATTGTTGGTAAATTCAGGATGAGCGAAGGTTACTTTCGGAGGGTATCGAGGTCTTAAAACGTGGCGGCTGTGGACGGGGGTAAACGGGAGATCCGCGCTGGGTTTAGTTGTAAGTAGGGCCCAAGCATGTAGAAATTGGGATGTACCAACACCGTCGCATAGGCAATGATTGAACGCGGTACACAGTATCATTCCTCCGCAGCTGAGGTTCGTGACCTTCGAAGGCAAAATTGGAAAAATATTAGATTCCTGATTGAGAACAAAGGACATTTCTGTCATTCCAGAAAAAAGAAACACCTAGGCACCAACAACTCCCAGTGAAAAGAACAAGAGAGAAAAGAGCAATAAGAATTCTACTTGGAGGGTCACTATCTTGAAAAAAATGACTCATTTTATAATTTCAATAAATAAAGTAATTAAAATTAAAATAAATGTTATTTTATATTTTTAAATTAAGGGAATTAATATAATAAATTTGAATTGCAACCCATTTTAATTAAATAACAAGAAAATAAATATTTTTTATTTAATTTAATATAATATAAACTTAGAGTAATTGTTGGTAATATTAATTAAGAGCAAAGATAACCTATAACTGTTCATATCGCAAGGTCATATGATCGGTCTGCATCGCCACTTCATTCTTTTTCATGGGATAAAAAATAAAGTAATGATCATGACATGGTGGGCTCGAAAATTTCTCTGACCGTATGTTCAAGAGACGGCCAAGCAATACGGAACTTAATGTCGCCATCATCATCATCAACATCTATGGCTTATCGGATCAAAACACGAATCTATTTCATAATTCAACTCTATCTAGAGCTATATCTTCTGTCGAGGCACGCGTATTTTGATATTTTCTTGTCAACTTGATCTTCAGAAGATCTAATCACAGAATCAATACGCGCGGTTTATAAACCCTAATTTTGCCTATAAAATTAATTTTAATTATTATATATAATAATTGACTAATTAAGACTATCTGATGATCCAAGAGATTTACAACTCACAAAACCCAATGACCATCAGCTGGTTGAAGATGGAGTCTGGATCGAGGGAGGACAGTCGTCCTGAGGATGATAGTATCAATTTCCAAATGATAAATTGATAATGACAGAAATAGAAGGTTTACAATTACACGGGAGTTACCTATTTTCGGAAAAGTCAAGAGGACATATATCTTGCGGGTCATATCAAAATAAAAATAATTAAGATAATGGAAATATATCAATTAATATTTAAAAAGACAGCGATAAAGGAATAATATTTATTTAATACAATTAAATTCCTCCGCAACGACCTCATAGAATTCAGTGCTGTTGCAGAAGGAAAAAAAAGTGAATTTTTGAGTTCAAAAAACAAAGTTAAGGTTTAGAAAAACAACTAACTTAGGATTGAGAAACGAAAATTGTGTGGTAAATCGGTAAAAAAGAGAAAAATCAATTTAAAAAAGCAAAAATAAGATTTTTTTTTAAATTAACCATGATAAAATAAGAAAAAACAATATTAATCACATGGATTTAGAGAAAAATCCTTAATTTTATTTGGGTTTCAAAGAAAGACCAGAAAAACAGAGGAAAAGATGATCGAGCAAGGAGTAGAGATTAAAAACAAAAAATTAGAAATAAATCAAACATGCCCATTCAAAAGATGGCAAGAAAGAGTTTAAATCCAAAGCAAGAAAACCCAGGTGAGAAAAAAAAATGGAAATAAATTGAAAAAAAAACCATTAAAAGGATAATAAGTAAAGATTAAATCCATAGCAGGTTTAGAGAAGGAATGAAAATCATTAAAAAAAAAAACAAAATTAAGGGAAACCCAGATTAAAAAAAACAAGAAACTCTCACCTGAATTACAAGAGGAGGGATACCCAAGAAGCTCTGAGCGTCCACCCTATACAAGAGCTTCCTCCAAGACAAGTTAGGCCTTTTAGAAGCTTCTAGAAACTCCTCCACAGTAAAATCCATGAAAGCTTCTGCAAACACAGCACCTTCTCCATTGCAATCAACCTCAAGCTTCTCTTCATTTTCTGTACTAATTCTCAACCTTCCCGCTAATGGGTAGTAGTCAACAAGAACCCTTGAAAGTGAAGATTTCAAGCTCTCTAAACATACAGATTTCTTGTAGACATAAACGTATTTAATCGAGAATCTCAGAAATTTTTGGTCATCAAGGTTTGAGAGATAAAGAGAATGTTTTGGGGTTGGGCTCTTTGGAGAGATTAAGATGGGCTGGTTTTTATAGAAACAATCTGGAAGTTCTGAAGATCTCAACATAATTACCGTTGCAGCTCAAATGACGAACACACGCAGGCAGAGGGAGAGAGAGAGAGAGAGCGCAAAGTGATGGAAAGAAAGAGGGCGTGAGGGCATTTTGTAGATGGAGAGATGCAATGGGTTGGGACACACAGATCTACGGTTGGATTTGACGGTGTACGATAAGATTCTTGTTTTATTTCCAACTGCTGTAGAAATACTAAAATATAGCAAAAATACAAAAATAACGTCGATTGGGAAACTGGGTTTTCTCGAGATTCTCTGTGAAGTTTGAGAAATTGAAGAATAATATTTGCAGTATTTTGTGTGTGTGTGTGTGTGTGTGTGTGAAGGAAGGCAAACCCGACGCGCGAGAGTACAAGATATCACTTACTCGCCCTTTTATTTGACACGTGTTCAAGTGAGAATGTTCCAGTACAAATATGATTTTATGTGATAATATTGTCCTTTAAAGCCCGTAGATTATGATCGAATGGTCACTTTAACCTCCAAATGATTTTCTTCTCAAGGAGAATCTGAGTCGTCATTATGAAGGAGGCCGTTCTAGTTGGTTGTCACATCAGATAAAGTTCTCATTGTGACATCGGGTCCTCCTGGATTACTCATATCTTCACACGTGTACAGAAATGACATACAAGAGGACCCACGTCTATAGAATTGAACCCAGGGCTGTCCCAACTTTAAGGCTATTAAGGCGGTTGCCCAAGGCCCTGGGTGGAAAAAGGCCCCGAAGTCTTAGGGATGTTTACCCCATCTCAAGGCTATTAAAGGCGGTTGCCTCAGGCCCTTCGTGGTAAAGGCCCCGAGTCCAAATATAGCTCCTTTTTTGGGCATAAATAGAAAAACACACTAAAAATTCGTGCGGACAGGCCGCTGCCCCCGCTCTTCCGGGCCGGAAGATGGAGACAAAAAAAGGAGCTCCGTGGGAAAATAACAAAGTCCCAACGGTAACTCTTAGGGCGCTACTGTGCGGTTTATTGCTCTAGCGTCTGAGTGCGATTCTGTGATCACAAGCAGCTCATGCCCGACTTACAAGATGTTTACCCCACCCATAAATAGAAAACCACATTAAAAATCAGCTTGATTGGTGATTTCTAGCTATTCAATTAAATATTCAAAAAGGATGCCTAAAACCAACGACTAGAATCTATCTTAAAAGTACTAAATTCTATGGTTAGATATAAAAAATCAAGTTGATTTTTTGGTAAGGTGGACTAGTAAGAAATTTTCCGTACTATACACATTATACCCGAATAGTAATTTTTTTTTTTAACGACGTTACAGATTGAACTATACGGATTATTTGGCTTTTTTCTTTAAAACCGATTAAAATATGTATTTCCATGTTTTTCAATAAAAATCTCCAATAATAATTCAAATTTGACACCGACGGGAAAAATTCCATTGCAAATCAACCTATGAAGAAGACTAAAGTCTGACGGATATAAAAACACTAATCGTGCTAATGTTTGGCCAATATACACACGAATTTTTGGCATTGAACTTTTATACTAAATCATATTATACACGAATTATTTTCAAACTGCTTTTTTTTTTTTAATTCCCCGTTTATTTGACCGTTTTCCTATTGTATTTCAAAAAATTTAAAACAAATTATATTCGTACTGTTCCCGTCCCGAATTTTTTCCTTATGATGAATTGCTAACTAGGGGGGTGGACTAAACATCCATGCGGTTAGTGGGTCTAGAACAATGTGCAAGGTATGACCACGAGAGTCCTCCACATCAACTGCATAGTTTACCCTCTCATGGCCCTACTTAGTGTAAACATATAAAATAAATATTGAACTCGGAGAAGGTGATTGATTCTCTTTATTGATAACTAGGGGAATGCCACGAGCGATGTACATGCACCTTACATGTGGCAGCACCTTACACGTAGCACTTGTAAGGATCAGTCACCGTATCAATATTTGGCCAATCCCTAGATGGAACTACATGCAAGAAATCAACCTATTAATGATTTTTAAGGTTTTGATTTGAGTCGTTTTCACGGGTAGATTTTGAGCATTATATGGGTATTCAGATCCAAAGGTTTGAGATCAGTAAACACGTGTGACCGGACTTACATAGAGTTAAATTTTTAAGTTTTTGGCGCACTGATCCCAACCATATAAATTGGTGGACCGGGTTTTGGATTCGCATAGATCTATTGGCGGATTGGTCAACAATGCTTGGAGGTATGTGGTTAAAGGTTGGGGGTACAATGCATCATATTTACGTTATTGTTGAACGAGGGTTCAATTTTCATCTGATCAGGTCTAGTGATTTCGGCAACAATTTCAAGAAACAAATATGCCAATCAGGGAACATGGCGACACGTGTCCTCATAGTATGGTGCCACAAGTAATTACATGATTAAAGTATATAATCAACTTGAGGATAATCATCTTCAATTCTGTACACATTATCCACTTTCACATTAATCAAAACCGTTCATCCTGATTGATGAGTTTGTGGGCCACATGCGGATTATAGGGTTCTTTCCAATGAAGATGATTCACCTCAGGTACATAGGGTCCTTTACAAGTTGCGTTGGTCACTTATTAGTTTGGGATGGGGAATCATCTCCCACCTATTTTAACTCTTCAACTTCGATAGTGTGATGTGTCAGCCCTCGTGCTCGCCACGTGCCATCTCCACCATAGCCTACTGGATTCCCACGTGCCGTCATTTTTTCGTAGTGGATAAGGGCCGAACTTGGAGACCCAGAGTAAAACTTCGGTCACAAAGGTGGTAACCGATGCCGGTTACAGCCCACAATACGAGCCACGTGGCACATTATTAGAGGACGCTGACCGTATGGATGTTTGGCTAGTCCCTCGGTGGACCAGCAAACCAAAAATCAGCCTGATTAGTGATCTACAACCTTTGGATATCTGCACCTAAATAACGCTAAAAAATGCTAAATTCCTACGGTAAAAATTACCCTATGAAAATAACTTCAATCCAACGCTTAGAAGTCACTGATCAGGTTTATTTTTGGTATACATGTCCATATAGTGATTGGCCAAACATCCATACGGTCAGAGTTCACTAATAATGTGTCACGTGGCTCGTATTGTGGGCAGTGACCGGCTTCGGTCACCGAAGTTTTACTCACCCAGTAAAACTCGTTTTGGAAGGCACGTTTGCAACGCCAAGGTCACAGGTTCTCTCCCCAACTGAAACATCTAATAGGACGAGAAAAGATTCGTTTCATTCCCAGGACAGAGTTCAATGTCATCATTTCATTGCGACCGTTTGATCTATAGACCTTTCTAGCAAAGGAGATCTTCTTGGTGGGACCCATAGAATGATGGTGCGTGCTGATGTGTGCCATTTATAGCTGGACAATATGGAGTCTGGCTGGACCCTGGTACAAATGCCTCTGTTAGGTCGACAACAAAAAGGGAAGGCTCAAGCTGACGCAGAGCTTTCAGAGTGGTCACAGAGACGAATGAGAGATGACGTTGCCATGACTCGCGCAAGTTTGTCTTCTTTCTTTTCACGTGTTCTCTAAGAGACTAAAGAGTAAAACTTACATGACAGGCGGTCAGTGACTGTCGGTCACAATATGATCTACGTGGCACATTTTGGGGATACTGACTGTATGGATGCTTGACCAATCCCTTGGTGGACCTACAAACCAAAAATTAACCTGATTAATGATTTATAAGCGTTGGATTTGAATCATTTTCATGGGTTGACTTTTACCATGGGAATTTGAGTATTATTGGAGGTACAAGATCGAAAGCTTTTAAGTCACTAATCAGGCTTATTTTTGGTTTGTAGTTCCAACAAGGGATTGGACAAACATCCATACGGTCAGTGTCCTCTAAAAATTTGCAATGTGGTTCATATTGTGGGTGGGCAGGGTCGATCATGCAAGTTACTCGAGACTAAACGAGTAGCACAGACTGGGATTTACTCGGTATGGTATCCAATGGACTCAATTGGGGAGATGTTTGGATGCTGCGACAATGAATAAGTGCTTTTGTGCCTGGAAAAAGCACATGCTGCACATACGTGCATGCTTTTACAATGAACTTTGGGCACAAATGAATGTGATTTTGGGCACAATATCTTTCATATGGACTAGGGGACGTGCATGTGCATCGCACATGGCGTAGCAGCACCTTACACATGGCATACCTTTAGAGACAACTGACCATATAGATGTTTGGCTCATCCCTAGTTGGGCCTACATATCTGAATTCATCGTTGCAAATCCTGTTCGGCGATCTTGTGGTTGGCCTCATAGATTCACGACCATTGCAGGGTCCCTTTCCAAATCTAGTCCAGCAGTCTAGGGCTCGACCTCAAAAATCCACCACCACCATAGTCGCAAATTCATGGTTGCCTACAAGCTCACAGGCCACGATACAAAGAATCAAACAGACGCGCTTGATGCCAAACATACAAATCTTTTGTTTGTAAAACTTTTTTTTTGATCACCATACAAGGCCTTATACAAAAGAAAATTTTCATATAAAAATTATGACTTTCCGTCATGTTTAACCTTCCTCAACGGCCAAATTAGTGATTGGACGTATATAGTAACTGTCTTGATCTCTTATATTCTCACGATCTAACGAAGATGGACCCCGAACGACTAATGACTTAGCTTAGGCGGTCTCTTGGACTACCTTTCCTCATTAGACATTTGTCACTTGCCTTATCCTCCAACACTTACAATGGGTAACAAAGGTGTTTTGATAAGCCGGCCATCTTTTCAGCATATATTTTAGATATTTCTAAATTTTTAGTTATAGATGGCATTAGAGATCCGAGGTGTTTCTAAATTCTGATATATTTCCTTATCTCGGCTAAGGAATTAGATTCCTTTTGTAGTTTGGTCAAAATTCAATTAGCTCGGCCAATATGAAGTTGAAACATTATATTCTCAGCGCGGACATAATATATTACGCGCAGCCCATTACTTTTGTGGAAATTTTGTTTGTACTAACATACTTCTAGTAAAGCAGGTCGGATTGATTAATCAATCTTGGTTGTTGATTTCTTAGTACTCACAGTCGATGAACAAAATACTTTTGACTTAGCGTAAACGATAATATAACCCACCAATGATCATGATCAGAGACATTCATTTGATCATCAACCACCAGGATTGAGACTAAAACTTAATTTGTGTGTTAGGGATCATCCCATTGGTACGATAGACCATCCAAGAGGTTTAGTGATTGTCTCACAATTTGGATGGTCTAGCTCGATGCGGTTGAGATTATTATATGATATAGTGTCAAAGACATCTGAGCTCCCACTAACCAAAAAACATTATGAGTTACATTTTTCTTGTTTGTACGTACTCCCTCTCTCTCATCTCTCTCATACTGGGATATATATATATACTAGTGAGTGCCCCGTGCCATCGGCACTCCTCGACAAAGAATTTGCCAAAATCAAGTGAGTGGCAGAGATCCACCGTCCATTTGGAGGAGGATTAGATGAGGTATAAGTAGGGAGACAACCAATGTGTTTTGTTATATAGAATAGTAAATGGCCCATGCCCACAACACTCTCCAACAAAAGCGTTTGTAAAAATTGCTTCGGCACTCAAACAGTATAACGGACTGGGGCGTTACCGGTTTTTCCATTACAATGGCTGTTATAACAGATTGTAACGCACAGAGGGTGAAATAGTAAAATAACATAAATAACAAAAAATAACGGTGTTGAAATTCAAATTTTGAATAAATTGAGGTCAAATGAGGCGGATTGAGTGGCTGAAATCTAACCATTTGCATTAGATCGATGGATTTGATCTCAATTACTCTTTATCTAACCGTCCACATTAGATGGATGGATAAGATAAGAGAATACAACTGAGTTGTCTTGTTATATGCGTGGGTGGCCCGTGCCGCCGGTACTTTCCTACAAAGTGTTTGTCAAAATCGGATGGGAGTTAATCTCAGCCATCGATATGAAGCATAGTGAATCTCAACCACTCATTATTGAAGCCATATAAGATAGGAGGGGTATAAGACAACCACTATCACTTGTTATATAAATAGTGGGTGGCCAGTGCCCACGGCACTCTCCAACAAAGCGTTTGTCAAAATTGGGTGTGAATGGCTGAGATCCACCATCTATTTGGGGGATAAGATCTCAGCCCTTCTTGTGTGTACGCACTCTCTCTCTCTCTCTCTCTCTTTATCCTTAATTTACGTCTCAAATTTAGCTTAGCTGCTTTATCCTTAATTTACGTCTGAAATTTAGCTTGGCTGATGCTTTCTCTAGGAAAAGGTCAATCTAGAGAGTTTCCGTCAAAAAAATAAATTAGGTCTTAGATGTGTAGGTTAAGAACCTTCTTTTGTGTTCACCCAAAAAATAAAAATATAAAAAAGAACCTTCTTTTGTAGGTGAGAAAAAAGAAAAAGGTTCAGTAGAACGTACATGAGATTGAACTTATCCATATCATTCAGTGTAACTGATCAACCGCCTCAGAAAGCTAGATTCTACATCACGGGGTTTAATTGATAAGAATCAATTGCACTCGTGACACACGTCACTCACCGACAAAATCCTGGTTCATCCTACTGTTTACCTACATAAGATAATCTTATTTAGATAAATAAAAAATAAACAAGGAATATATAATTATCGATTATCATACGGCCAATGATCGCGCACCACTTACACCTAGGTTTACGATTTGGTTTTTATGAGTATATGTGGCACGCAATCATTAGTGCATGATAGCCGCGAACTGTTAGCAGCAAAAAATTATTATTATTAAAAATAATAATAATTTAATAATAATTAAAAAAGAAGAAGATAAAGAGAAATGGAAAGAATGAAAGAAAGATATAAAAAAGGAAAAAGATGTAACAAGGTATCCCTGAAACTGTTTGAAATGTAGAAGCATGATTTTTTTTACTCACCACTGTTATCTGGGCCCACTGACCGCATGGATGTTTATCCCACCCCTTGGTGGACACACAGACCAAGAATCATCCTGATTGGTCATCTATATCCATTAGATTTTAGCACTTTTTAAGACGCTCTTATAACCGTTGAATGCAACCATTTTTTAGTACTAAAATCAACGGCTAGAAATCATCAAACAAGCTGATTTTTGGTATGAATGTCTATTAAGGGGTGGGTTAAACATCCATGCGGTCAGTGGGCCCAGATGGTAGCGACGACTACAAAAAATGCCACTTCCGTATTTGAAAAGATCTCAGGTATACCTTGCTACATCACGACCCTATAAAAAACAGGAAATAGATAATAAAAAAAGTTTTAATTTTTCTACTAGTAAAATATTCTTTTTTTTAATCTGGTTTGCAACCTTTTGAGCCTTGGAATGTGAATTTGGAGTAATTATTCTATAAATTAATCTCTTAAAATCTACTTTTGTTAAGAACAATATTGGATTTCTCCTTTGTTCTTAGATTCCAACCGAAAGGTCAAACATCGATCTTTTCCTTCTTCTTTTTTTTTTTTTTTTTTTAATAACTTCCACATGGAATCCAATTCTAGTCAAACATGATCTTAGCTGTCCAAGCATATACTTAGCCCCTTGAAATATGTAAATAGAAGATGGTTGACTCTCACTTGGGGAAGATTAGCAAAAATCGATTCATCCACCAACAACTACTTACATTTGATTGATTAATGTGACTGCATTACACGTTAAAGTGCGGACGAATCTGGTCACTTTGAGGATTTGTTCAAGGACCCACCATTTTTATGGGTCCCACCAAAGAGATCTTAGAAGTCAAAAGTTCCATTTCGGTGATCTTAACTATTGGTTGGGTAGCCATTGTTCTTTTCGAATAAGCTTTAACCTGCACATGAACGAAAGATGATTTATTAGGTACCTTAGCTTTATTTACCGGATTTCCAGATCTATCAGTTGCGTATAGGGCTTGAAATGGGCCGGAACCAAGTTGGAACCAACATGTTGACCTAGATGCTGAGCCTGACCTGAACCATATAGACATATGGGTTGGATCCGCTGCAAAAAAGACACTTGATAGTAAGGATTTGATTGGATCCAAGACCACTCTTGGATGGTGACTGCTTAAATGTTGGATCTGACTTTGGTTAGACCCAAGGTTAAATGGGGCCGTGTTAGAACGGTATAATGGACTGGGGTGTTACCATTTTTTTCCGCTATAACGAATTGTAATGCTCAGGGGCAAAAATGAAAAATAACTGGTTTTATAAACGGAAAATAACAGAAATACTGGCCTGTTCACAAAATTTTCTAGAAAATAACGGTCTTTATTGTCATTATAACGGAACATAATGGCCGTTATTTTCTGGGCGTTTTAACAGTGCATAACGTAATGGGGGAGGTCCGAATCTTTTATTACCGACGTTTTTTAAATCATGGGTTAGACTACATAACCCTATATCTAATTTAGTTTTTGACCCTATTTGATCCATACTGCACTATGCAGGTTTATATTGGGTGGTTCTTGGGTCTGACTCACCCATTAATTGCCTTTAGTCGCATAGAGTTATGTAGGGGTGTACATAGGTGGCCCGGCCCAAGATTTCAGGGTTTTTTCGGTTTCAGGCCAGATGGACACCCCTACGTACACTTGTTATACTTGATTGATTCTGTGAAAACAGAAGATTAGGAGATAAATCTTAGGACCTGTTTGGAAGTCGACAGTTGATGATTTGTATCGCCAAGTTTGTGGCATGAGGACAAGATAGTTTAGAAAGCTTTCATATAAAAATATTTTAGTGGGACAACAATGGCGATCCAAATAAACACTTGCATCTTTCGGGTGGAATATTCTTTCGGGTCCACTGAGCCCATGAATATTTGGTCCCGTCTTGATTGACATACGCACCAAAAAAATCAGCTTGATGGTGATTCATGGCTGTTGGATTTCAGCATTTTACATCATTGGCTTTTAACACATCCATAGGCCTGTTGTTCATGAAGCACAAGATGAAAAATGCCTAAATAAGATGGCTAGAAATCACTAATCAGGCTGATTTTAAGTGCGTAGTCAGTGGGCCCGAAATAGTGTGCCACGTGGCATTTTGAAAGGAAGGGTGTATCAAACTTTGAAACAGATCGGCTCTGATTTAACAATAGAACATTCTAAAAAGTGTAATTGACCCAACTCCCTATGCCTTGCTGGACATTCTTTGATTTGCATGACAGCGTTTGGGTCTAAATATCATGACGAACAAATTCTACCTACCTGAACCCGAGTACCCAAACGTGGTTTGGGCAAAAAGGGAAATAAGGCGAACCACGTTTTAGTTTGACAGTGGACGTTAGGGGTGTAAATTTGACCACCTGGGCCGGGCTGATGCCAGCCGGGGCTGGTGGAAAAGTGAAGCCTGGGCCCCGGCCCACGGCCTATAGGTGAGCCGGACAGCTGTCTGGACTAGTGGGCTGGGCCTGGTTTCGTAAATGTTTTTAAGAAGAACTGTAGCTAAAACATAGGTTTATATTTTATGCTTTTGAGATGTTAATTTTAGAAAGATGGGTTCCCTCAATTTTAAAATATTCCTTCACGAGTTTTATCTATTTTTTGGGGGTTTTTTCTTCTCAATATTTTCTTATTTCATCAAAAAATACTAAAAAAAATCTCAAGTTTACCAACATGGATTTTAATTTTTATTTTCAATCTCCTCTTTTCATGTTTGATTTGGGGTCTTGTTCTAAAGTTGAAGACAAGGGCACTTTCCTCCTTTAATAAAAAAAAATTGGTAGTCAACTCGGGTCAACACTGGTCAAATGACAGTGGACTGAGTCATAGGGGGGGTATGTCAGCTTTTTCAAATTATGGAGGGGGGGGGGGGAACGTGTTTGGTAAAAAGGTACAATTTTTGTGGCAAAAGGCATTAATGTTTTAAACTCATTTCATAATAAGTTAAAAAAAAAAAAAAAAAAAGGTTCTAAAAAGATCAGATTTATTTTCATTTGAAGAGTTTGGAAGGCCTCTGCTCGGGCCTTCTTATGCCCAGCCCAAATTACTAATGGACAGGCTTTGGCTGGGCTTGGGCTTCCAAAGTGAATTATGGGGCATATCCGGAACAGATTACTTTGTCGATTTGACACATATTAGTCTTGGTCCTAGGCCCTCATTACAAGGAGTCTGGCTTGTATAGGATATTAGGACCTGGTCCTATACAAAGTTTAAAAGGACCCCTCCTCAAAAATGCCATGTGACAAACTTTTCAGGCCCACTGACCAATGAATTTTTGACCCAACTCATGCTGGGCATAGATGCCAAAAATCAGCCTGATTGATGATTTCTAGTCATTGGATTTGAGTACTTTTTTTTGGGTACTCGGATCCCTCAGATTGAATGGCTGAAGATCACCAATCAGGCTGCTTGTTGGTTTCTAGGTCCATCAAGAGGTAGGCCAATTGTTCATGGGTCAGTGGGCTCAAAAGAGAGTGCCATGTGGTGCTTTTTATGCGCCCCACAGGAAAATTTCTCTCAGGATAAACCTATTATTATTATTATTATTATTATTAATTATTATAATATTATTGATTGTTACTATTAATTATCATAATATATATTTGTTGAAGATGTTGTTGGAGGGTACTATAGCATAAAATACCTAACATGGATCAATAAACTCAATTTGCTTACTGGATATTAAAAATCTTATTCGTGGGTCGGTGGTGGATATAGTGAATCCGCTAACAAATCAGGCCCAATTACTTAAGTTTGAGTCCATCTTTTGGGCAGTTAATCATCATCATCATCATCATCATCATCATCAAAAGCCCAATATCAACAATTTGAGATTGGCGACAGGAATGCTGTTCCTCCATTCAGATCTAGAAACCTCAGGATGCAAGTTTTATATTCACCATTCAGATCTAAAGGGACCCATCACATCCATGGATTATAGATGTAATATTCATCTTGTCAAGAAATTACATGTTACGGTATGTTTTACGAGCACAAGGGCTATAGCTGAATCAGGGTTCAGTTTTTGGAATGTGGACTGGGCTTGGATTGTTCAGTTCAAGCCCATTCTTAACTTGTATGAATTAGGATTAAGTATGTTGGGCCCATGAAGTGAACCCTTCCTTGTATACAAAAAAATTTAAAATTTAAGATTGAAAAAAGATGCTATCTGAAGATATGTTACTTTCAATTGAAGGGTATGTTAAGCCTCTGCTCGGGCCGGCTTGGGTGTGAATGGGCATGGGGGTTCCAAAGTGAGTTACGTGGTAGGTCCGGATCAGATTGTTTGGACCCATGATAGGATCCTTTGCTCATGCTGACTTTAGGGTGGAGTCAATCCAGTATACGATCCATTGACTCGTGCACTGAACCCGCCTGTGCATAGTGCCCACATTTTCCCCGTTTGGACATCCCGCTGGATTTCATTAGAGGGTGTGCCCATAATTCTTGTCAAGCATCAAATTAAACTGGGTTTCGAGTGGAGTTTCCCTGAACTGGAATGCCCACGACACTTGCACCAGTTGTAAATTTGGCACTCAGTTTGCTAAACTGACAATTTGGCCCTCGTTTTATTTACATCCAAACAGACCTTAAGTGAAGGTCTTAAAGGGTTACGTTATGTGCATGGTTTAAAAACTCTCAGAGCACTGTCATAATGGCGCCATCCTAACGGCCGTTAAAATGGTAACACTCCATGCATCTAATTAACCATAACGTTACCTGTCCATTATAGCATTATAACAGACCCCTTTAAACCTTGGTTATGTGGTTAAGGGCTAATAAATCAAGGTCTTAGTAATCTCGGATGCTGGATGGCTTCCAAGGTTTAAAATGGGCCGTTACAACGGTATAACGGGCTGGGGGGTGTTACTGTTTTTTCCCTTATAACGGATTGTAACGCACAGGGGCAAACACGGGAAAATAAAGGAAAAATGGCACTAAAATTCAAAATTCAAAATTTGAATTTCAAATTTTCGATAAAATTTATAATAGAAAATAACAGAAAGAACAAATGTTTTTTAACAAATTTTTTTCAGAAAACAACTGGGAAGGTCCGAATCCATTGTAACGGCCGTTTTTTAAACCATGTATGGGATAGAATAGACAAATGCATACATGATATGGAGTAAAGCAAAGGAGTCAAAGATTAGGGAATCTCGGCTAACTTGTGGAGCTTCTAAAGTAAGAACTAGTACATTCTTAGGAGACAAATTAGCCATGTTTGAAGTGCTTTTGTAGCTTTTAGGGCTTATAAAGTAGAAGATGGGTAGTTGAGATCAATGGCTGTTGAGGCCATGTTTGAAGTGCTTTTGTAGCTTTTAGGGCTTATAAAGTAGAAGATGGGTAGTTGAGATTAATGGCTGTTGAGAGCAGCCTTTGTCTTTATTTGAATTATTTATGTAACTTCTAGGGTTTTTAATTAGAGCTGAATTTACATTTTTTTTTTTTTTTGTTTTGCTTCTCTTGACTTCACAGCCTAAGTAATTGCTTTTTGACCCCCTTTAGAATATTATTCCAATTTAAAGCCAAAATTTAATGTTAAAGTTTAAAAAATAAAAATAAAAAGTGGTACATTTAATATTAAACACATATATTCCATTCACACAAGGAATTGCTTTATCACATTAGGGTTTAGGGTTTCAAAATAAGCGAGCTATCTGTCGCATGATGATACGTATAGCGACATGTTGCCGACATGCATGGCATGACTTCATTGCATACCATAAAAGTTACATAGTCATATTCATGAGGATCGTGCCAACTTTATTGGTTGATTTGTTTAAATCAAGGAAATTATGTGATAATATTAGTTACTTATGCTTATAATTAAACAATTTGAATCTCTAGTGTATGTGTGCTACTTGAGTAGCAACGTATACCGACATGTGGGACCGTCGTTGCATGTATATATGATAGGAATCTTTAATGGTTTCTAGAGCTTTTAAAGTAGCACTTATCGAAAAAAAAAAGTACTTTTAAATTAGTAGCACGTGCTTAATATGTCTACTTTACGAGGTTACAAATTAGCCAACCTTGGAGTGTAGCTTTTAGGCTTTTTAAAGTAGAAGAGGTGATTTAGGTTTAATTAATTGTTTTCTTCTCCTCATTTCAAGGTTGAGAAGTTGGTTTTTTGACACCCAATATTTATTAGCTTTTCTAGACACTGAAATTTAATCTAACACACTTAGAATATGTAGCTCATGCATTGTTCCTAACACATAAATATAAAATATATACTTTCACATAAGAACTTGCATAATCACTCCAGAGCTTAATAGGCAAGGAGTGTGTGTGTGTGTGCGTTTTTTTAACGTCTTTATTGAAAAATACCTTGGAGGCTAAGGAAGCTACCAGAGAGCTAAAAAGAAAACAAAGCAAAATAAGATACAACAAGAAAAAAATGGCAATGCAAGTCGTCCACCCCCTCCACCAATCTCAATCTCTGTAATTAATTAGATTTGCCATTTAAATACAATATCCTAAAAAAAAAAATGTACATTTCCCTTCCTCATACATCTTAACCCAGTAGTACACCCAAGCTTTAATCTCCACCATAAGCTGCTCATCTTAATTTAAGGCTTTTATCTTCAAACACTATAATATGCTCAGCAGAGGTGATCCGGTAACTGTTATGAATGTGGAGGAGTGGGGCATTTTGCTCGTTACTGTCCCAATCGGAGGACGGACGAATGCTGCTGGGGGAGTGCAGAATAGACCAGCTGAAGATGGAAGAGTGAACGTTGTGGAGCCTAGAGCCCGAGAAGACGGCAGTCGGAAACATAGCGGGGGTTCTGAAGCTTGATGGTGGGTAAGCTAGTGGTGAACCTGCTCCTCGGTCTCGATATGCTTCTTTTACCACCTTAGCTTATACCTCCTTTGATGCTGCTGGCTAGTGTTGTAAGCTGGATAAGCTGGAAAGCACATTTTGCCATGATCTTGTGTGTCTAGATAGATTAGGCCCCACAAACCTCAAATGACCACCAGAGGAGTTATTGCCTACATTTTGTTTCCTAAACGACCAAGACCCTTTCCTTTCCGATTTGAAGATAATTTTTTAATTGTCTTGGGAACTACCCTAACCACTCCAATTAATTTCTTAAAAAACCTTGTCTATATCATCCACGTGCTTCTATAATGTGAGGGCAAATGATCCACTGATTCTCCACTACATATATAAACAAAGTGGGCAATGATCAACAACTCTTACCCCTCTCTTCCCAAATGAGCCATGTTTTGCACATACATTAATGTAGTTGGTTTTCAGTGAGACAGTGACTGAACGAAATACGGGTTCTGCGTCACAAGCTTTCTACACTGCAATATTCAACATGGTCCATGACTTATATATCATGATCATCATAATACACATTGCGACATGTATGGCATGGAATGACTTTATTCATACATATATACATACATAGACCCGTGGACCCTTTGATATACATTGTTACGCCTCCTTCTAACAGCTTAAGCTTTTAAAGTAAAGTGGTTGTTCAACAATATATACATATACATAGAACCCAATCGATAAGGTTCGAGCTTTTCTGAGCACGTGGTTTCCTTTGAAACGAAGGCAAGTTGCAGGATCTTAAAAACAATGTTCTGTCAATCGCACTACTGGGGACGAAGGGTTGCAAAACAACACACCAGTGATAGTCACTTGCAAGAACGTTGTTGCATACATGCATGACTTTTTTGTGATGGAGGGAAGCCTAAGTGCTTTTTGAGAGAGGGGTAAATTAAAGGAGATCGATAAAGGTGATGGACGCCTAGGCTATGCCTATAACGTCGCTATAAAGTGGGACATGCATGCATGAAAGTGTGGTTAACAGCGGAGGGTGCAGGCACATGCATGCATGAAAGTGTGGTTAACAGCGGAGTGCGTATCAACCCACCAAATCCTCAAAGACTAAGAAAGAGAGGAGAGTGATAGTTACTAAAGTTAAAAAGGTCTTTAAAGGGGTCGTAAAACCATAAAAGAAGCTCTTAAAAGTCATTTGTATTGCGTGTTGAGAGCGAGACTTGCTTATGTTCACGTTCTATGTAACACTCGCAAAGTCTAAAAGAAACGTGAGAGAGAGAGAGAGATCAAAGGCCTGAGAAAAGGTCACATGGCAAATCTCTCGGGCCCACTGACCCATGAATGTTGGGCCCATCCCTTGGTGGCGCTATATACATAAACAGAATCAGCCTCATATTGGATTATCTGAGCATATTTCATGTGGTGATTTAATTTCTCTAGTTGTTCGGTTCGAGACTTCTTTTGGGTACTCATATTGAACAGCTAGAAATTACCAATCAGGGTAATTTTTGGTTGTAGGTCCACCAAGGAGTGGCCAAGTATTCATGGGGGTCAGTGGGCCCAAAAGAATTGCCATTTGGCAACCTAAGAGATCAGGTTTAATATCTCAGTGAGAGCAAATCTTTTTCCCGTAAATAGGCTCAATCTGATGGTCCTAACCATATGTTCTATTGTATTCTATCGACAGTAGAACAAATATCGTAGATGATCAAAAAATAAATAAATCTATATAATAGAACATCTCAGTTGTCTTATCTCTTATCATATTCAGCTTCATAAAGATAAAGAGTGGTTGAGATCAAATCCATCCATCTATGTTGGACGGTCGTATCTCAGCCACTCACTCCCACCCATAAACGTAGATATATAGGAATAAATCTTGGATGACGGTCGTTGATGACCAACTACAATATAGGACATGCAGCACACTCTGAGAGACCATGTTATAACAGCCGTTATAACGAAAATAATGGCTGTCATAATGGATTCGGACCTCCCCCATTATATTATGTATCGTATTAACACTCATAAAATAACGGCCGTTATTTTTCATTATAACAGCTTTTATTTTCCGTTATAACGAAAATAACGATTGCTATTTTATGAAAAAAATAATTGTTAAAAAATTCGTTCAGTTATTTTCTGTTATAAATTTTATTGGAAATTCAAAATTTGAATTTTAGCGTCGTTATTTTCACTTTTTTTTTTTTTCATTTTTGCCCATGTGTGTTAAAATCCATTATAACAGAAAAAATGGCAACGTCTCCAGTCTTTTATACCATTTGAATGCCTAAGGCACCAAATTTTTACAAACGCTTTTGTCGGTGAGTGCCGTGGGCACGGGCCATTTACTAGTAAATAAATAAAAGAAGAGATCAATAGGTTGGATGATTAGAATCAATCAAATGGATCAGTTTTTAGAGGTCCCACCATCTTGCATGGATTGCCACTAGTAGGATTATGCTGTTTATATCTATATGAGATAGAGACCGTAGATAATTTCAAGGAAATGCAAAGCCATTAATTTTTCAATGGAAAAAAGGTCATAACATTTTCTTCTCTTTTATACCTACCAAACCAAACCTTTGGAATTTTCGTGTGGTCTCTGAGAATTATGCTTTAACCTGAATTTCTCTATAAACAAGAAAAATGTTAAAAAAGATTATGTTTCCTGCTTAAATGAAGAAATATGACACAAACTTTACGCTGACCGCTGACGCAATTCCTCATCTTTCATCCAGGGATTAAGACCCGCAATGTACGCCTAAATCTCGATTGATGGACTTAATGTGTTAGAATAGATGTACGTTTAGGCTAATTCAATTGTAGGGCATAGGGATATCCTTATTAGGTGGGACCGTAGTTAGTAAATTTGCCCATTATTCGCGTTTAATATGCAAAAAAAATTATTTTTTTTAAAGAAACATTTAATACGGTCGTATAAAATAAAATAAAAAATCGTGAATTTTAAGATTAAACGAGTAAACACGTATTACTCGCGTTTAATAGAAGAATTTTGCATTTGTTTTAAATAAAAATATATTAAACTACCATATAAAATGAAAAAAATGGTAAAATTCAGGCTTTTTAAGACTAAGCGAATATAACACTTCAACAATGATCGAATTATTCACGCCTTTGTAAATGTAATTACGAAAATACCCTTGTTGTCATGACACTTTACACCAAGGCGTAAAGATGCCCTAAAATAAAATGGAAATGGGGAGGTAAGTGAGAAAAGGGCAAGAAAGGAAAAGAAAAAAGAAAAAAAGAAAAGATGGAAGTTGGTCCTTTTTGGGGGGGGGCAATTGCACATTTAGCTAAAAAAAAAGAAAACACAGACACCCCCACCCTACATATGAAACTCATTGGAGCAAGTACATAAAACAATAATGCAGCCTTGCCAAAGGTGAAATGGTTGTCTGCCCTCACAAACCGCCCACCATACACCCCCTTTTGCTCCACATTATATGACATTCAGATCTCACTGATCTCTCTTTTGGATTCACATGCCCAACACCTTTCCAATCTACCACATTTCCACCTAAATTACTCTCTTTTTTTTTTTTGTATAATTTACAATTAGCAATCACTGCATTGTGGACTGTGGATGTCTTGAATCCGTCGTTCAGTTTCAAAAAAAAAAAAAAATCCAACAATCAGTTAATTAACTGTAGAACAAGACAACTTTTAAGGGTCAGGATTGGGGGACAACCATTTTGGCGTAGCAATATAGAAGATGAATCAATGGCAGATTATTTGTGAGGATGATCTCCTCACCATTCCCAAATTTCTAACCCCATCAAATGTGGTTTTCAAGTTACATGGTAAAAATAGACGGTCCATAATTCTTCAACTTCTAAACCAGTCCACAAATATTAAAATGATTTAAATTTTTGTTAGGATGATCTCCTCACCATAGAAATCATCCTCACAAAAAATCAGCCATTGATTCATCTTCTATGTGGGTACGCCAAATGGTTGTCCCCCGATCCTGACCCTCAAAATAAATAGAATCAAATACGTATACAAACCACGCTATACGTAGTCGTGTATATTGCCGTGATTTTAATTATAAAGTTTAATAAGAGAATAAGCGAATTAAAAGCCAAAAGGAAATCAAGAAACAACAAAACTAGTATCACAATAAGAGGAATATTAGTAGTGGGTCCCTATATGAATCCTCAAATTTCTCAGTAATTTGAGTGAGTACGTTGCTCACTTGCATTGATGTCTTGTCACGAGAGAGCAGTGATTGGCGCCACCTAACCTCACCCAAAGCACTAACTTTGAAAAGAAGAATATTCCTTGGGTACCACAGAATCTTGCCACGTGGTATATATTGCTCTTGTCATCGTGCCCGGGTCCACGGACGTACAAATTTTGTTGTGATGGTTACGTGTTTTGTTTTCTTCTTTATTTTCAAGAAAAAGGGTGATCCTGTTAGAGATGAGGATCGGTGGGGGGAAGCCTTGATAATGAAGTTTGCATTGCATATTTCATCCTTCAAAAATCTATCACTTGATATGCTTTTCCATTTCTTTTCTACCACCTTCAAGAAAAAGTTCCTCATCTTCCTCCACCAATTCTAAGGAAATTCTCCTTTCCCAAGAAAATGGTTTTTGTTTCTATCGAAGACTAAGTAAACTATAGTTTAACCAAGGCTAAATCATGGTTTAAAGTTTAAACAAACGATATGATTCTAACGTCATTATAACAGACATTATAACAGTAACGCTTCTACCCCCATTACGTTATATGGTACTTAACATCATCATATCCCTTATTGATCATTTTTTTAAATTAAAATAATTTTAATGGTCATTACTGAATTGGTATGAAGTTGTAACCAAGGTTTAAAAACGGCCGTTATAACGGTATAACGGACTGGGGGTGTTACAGTTTTTTTTTGCTATAACAACCATTGTAACAAATTGAAACACTCAGGAGCAAAGATGGAAAAATGGAAAATAAAGGAAAAAAAAACGGGGGGAAATGGCGCTGAAATTCAAGATTTGAATTTCAAATATTTAATAAAATAAATAACGGAGTTTTTCACAGAAAAAAACAGTGATCAGTTATAACGGCCGTTTTTTAAGCAATGGTCCTAATATCACCCTTTAATTTTCTGTCCCCAATATAACCCAAAATCTAATTCACATGAGATCATTGCTCCACACACACAGACCCACAAGTGAAAAACATTAGCATGTGCAAAGATTGGAATTACTTAATTCAAAAGCAAGGGGTTATTGATGAGGAAACTGTGAGTAGATTTGCCAAGTCACCTACCCTTGAAATCCAGATCAACCTACCAAGTCCTAGTCACGTGTATCCTTCCTATTAGCTCACATATCGAACTTTTCCGTCCACTTGGGTTGCTCCTGAGGCAGTGGTGTCCACATTCTGGCTTGGTTCTTAGCTCCTCTTGGGCCGCTTGTACCCTTGATGGACCACAGTAATGATTTCTCTGTCACCAAGAACAAAACTGGTAAAAACCAAAGCAACCTTCTCCAAAATTATTGACCTAATTTAGGTGGTATATTCTTTACTTTAATTTTTTATTTTTTTTCATTTTCATTTATTTTTTTAGTTGTTATTCGTGCACCCCGTACACGTGTCGAGCTTTCGAGCCAATTGCCTTGTTTATGTAAGCAATGTGCCAACTTTTTTTTATTAGGCTTGGCTGTTCTAGGGTACTTGTTTTAAGTCCTTGGTGGGCCCACAATTTTTTTTTGAGGGGTCCACATTAAACATCCTAAAACTTGAAGGGGTTTTTGCTTTCAGAATGATTAAGCTAGTCTAGCTGAAGGTTTTTTTTTTTTTTTTAAATAATAGAATGGTGAGATGTCTATATAGTTCACCCTTTTTGTTTTATTCCATCTCACAAGGAAAAGTATGTTATAATATGTTAAAGTTAGTTCCTCATCAGAAATTCCCTCCACACCAAAAGCTTGAAACTATACAATGTGTGAGGTGAATTTTCTTAAGTTGACACCATTTTTCAATCTTTCCCTTTCTCCTTTTTATTCCCACCATCAAAATCAAGTTTCAAATTCCATGTCTTTGTCTTGCAATATATATATATATATACTAGTGGGTGGGCCGTGCCCACGGCATTCTCCGACAAAGCATTTGCTTAAATCGGGTGTGAGTGGCTGAGATCCACCGTCCAGTTGGGGGATAAGATCTTGGCTCTTCTTTATGGAAACCTATAAGAGGGGGAGACAATTGAGTTCCATTTTATATATTTAGGGCTCCGATAGAATGAATCGTGCTATTCTTACTAATAGAATGACTACTGGACGTGGGGCCCACATGCAGATGAGTTAACAGCTAACTTTTGGTGATGATATTCTTCTCAACATGGATATCAACCACAAATTGAAAATTGAGAATTAAAAAATTTTGGACCATTCATTTTCACCATTAAATTTTGGTCTATATTTGATAGGGTTAGAAGTTTTAAAAATTACTTTTTGCATGTACATGATGATGATCCTTCATGTTCTATGCTTTGGTGTATATTGCATGCATGTTTTATGCATGCTCATGTACTTGCACATATGCTAAGCCCATTTATACATCATGGTGACTATATTGTATGACATTCATGCATGTCTACATGTGTGCATGCATCCTCAACGCAGGTGTTTGGTGGTGATGGGTGTAGGTTACATGTAAATGGGTGGTGGATACTGTGGTGTGGGAAGGATAATTAGGGCTGTCAATGAATGGGGTTTGAGTGGAATCAATGCCGATCTGATACCAATCCAATAAGAAAATATGCTGATTTGGTACCAATCTGATAAGATATATCGGATCAACTAAAGTGATTTTGATCCAATCCAATTGAAAGAGAATAATTTTGGGCCCGATCGGGTCCCATCCAATCCACTAAATCAAAGAGAAGTTTCATAATTTTTCAAATTCAATTTATATTGTCTTAGAATTGATGCATTGTACCGTAATGTTATAAAATTAAATATACTGAACCGATACGAATAATATATGGTTCCGGAGCAGGTAATATCAGATGGGATTGGATTTTTGGGTTGATACGATCCATTGCCAGCCCTATGCATAATCGTCCAAAAGGAGCTTCTTCGCACATTTTCCATGGATAATTGCATTCTCCCAGAAAAAAAATTTGGTATATAGATATTGCTGCATCCAAATGCCCCCTTAATGAAGATGTTGAAAACAATGGAAAAGGATGAACTCAATGAGAACATGCATAGACAAAACTTTGAAGTCCATATATATATAGGGTCGAGCTCGGGGGACACCCATTTTTTAACCCCATTTTTTACACCAATTCTGAAATTTCTAACCCCATCAAATGTGGTTTTCAAGTTACAAGGTAAAAATCAACAGTCTATAATTCTTCAGCTTCTAAACCAGTCTATGAATATAAGAATGATTTGAATTTTTGTGAGGATGATCTCCTCACCATAGAAAACATCCCCACCAAAAATCAGTCATTGATTCATCTTCTATGTGGGTAGGCCAAAATGGGTCTCCCCGAGTCCGACCCGTATATATATATATATAGTCTGTGTGCACTCAAAGATGCCCAAGAACCTTTATCTATCAATTTATATTGAGGAAGATGCTTTGGCAATTCAATGAAAAAGTTGAAAAGCATAACTAATGGAGATATTAACCAATTCTAAGCATATTACATTTGGAAAAGAACATGTGAAATGGTTGGTCGAGATTCAACCAATGTAATCTCTCCAATCCACGTGTCATCTCTATAGAGCCCATCAGACCAGTAAATGACATTTCCCCACACAGGTAAGATCCCTTGTTCACCTCTCTATTCCATGTCACTACCATCGAACCGTAATGTCTTAACTCTCAAGGCTCTTGCTCCTTTTTTCAAACAATAAAACCGCTTGTATCACCCCTTTGGTTGAGGCATCCCCTAAACCCTCAATCATTGAGTAACACGTGGGTTACGTGGATTGGTTTAAGCCTACAAGAAACCAAAGGAAAAAAAAAAAAAGGGAATTTTTGACATACCCCCCATGTTATCTTTAAAATTTGACATACCCCCCACAATTTGAAAAAGCTGACATACCCCCCTATGACTCGGTCCACTATCATTTGACCAGTGTTGACCCGAGTTGACTACCAATTTTTTTATTAAATGGCAAAAATGCCCTTGTCTTCAACCTTGGAACAAGTGTTTGGGCAAAAACCCAAACCCCAAATCAAACGGTTGTGGTGGACGGCCAGCCAAGAGATTCCATAGGGTTGGCCGTCCATCACCGGCGACCAACCAACCAGAGTCTCATGGCTAGCTGGCCACCTACTCCGGCAATAATTTAAAACCCAAGGTAATAATAAAAAATAAATAAATAAACAAACAAACAGCATAAAATTTTAATTTTAAAATTTTCATTAGCATAAATGAAAAACAAGACAAAGCAATTTATATTTTAAATTTTTGAGATGTAGATTTTGGAAAGATGATTTTCTCGATTTTAAAACATTCATTTATGAGTTTTATCTATGTTTTGGAGGTTTTTTCTTCTCAATATTTGCTTAATTCATCAAAAAATAAAAAATCTCAAGCTTACCAACATAGATTTTAATTTTTATTTTTAATCTCCTCTTTTCATGCTTGATTTGGGGTTTGGGTTTTGGCCGAAACCCAAACCCTTGTTCTAAAGTTGAAAAATTTGATGGTCAACTCGGGTCAACACTGGTCAAATGACAGTGGACCGAGTCATAGGGGGTATGTTAGCTTTTTCAAATTGTGGGGGGTATGTCAAATTTTAAAGATAACATGGGGGGTATGTCAAAAATTCCCAAAAAAAAAAGCGAAGACAGCTTGCACTCTTTAATTTTCAACCGTTCTTCAAGATACCCCATACCCACCCTAACACGTACGTGGCACTAGATGCCTCAACCAAATGGGCCGGGCAAGCCCAAATGTTTCATAAAGGCGCAAAAGGGCTTCCCTAAATACAGGAGCTGCCACCTATACATGTGAGCTGGGTTCACGGCAATTCTAGGAGCATTACCCTACCAAATCATATGGGTCCCACCTCATGTATAGTTGGCGGGTCTATAATATAAGAGAAGCCCTTTTGCTTTTGAGTGGGGCTAAGTTTTTCTGCATAAAATACTCAACCTCTTATTTTAAATTACTAAAATACCTTTACATGGACGAACAAAGAGCGCAACTAGAATACCTTTTTTCTACTGGGTGTAAGCCGAGCGTATACATTCACAGACGAATAGAAAATTATAAAAATAAAAAAAAAATTAGAGTCGGGATCCCGTTACAGGACACAATATGAGCCACGTGGCACACTCTTAGAGGATTCTGAGCGTATGGATGTTTCGCCAATCCCTAGGTTGACCTACAAACCAAAAATCAGCCTGATTAGTGATTTCTAGGCATTGAATTGGACTTATTTTCATAGGTTGATTTCAACTGTGAAAATTTGAGCAGCATTTGAGGTACAAAGATCCAAAGGTTTGAAATTACTAATGAAGCTGATTTTTGGTTTGTAGGTTCACCTAGGGATTGAACAAACATCCATGCGGTCAGGGTCCTCTAAGAGTGTGCAACGTGGCTCATATTGGGTCCTGTAACGAGAGCCGGTCAATAGTAAAATCCTGCCAAAAGACATTTTTCTTCATTGTTACTTGAAAAATGTGCTAATTATAAACAACTTTTTATAATAGTAAGACAACCCTGGTTGAAAAAAAATCACTATATTTTTAATAAGTACATGCTATAGGTAATATTATACGCACTTTGTAACGTTCATATTTTTTTTTTTTTCAAAATGACCATGTAACACATGTACACTGTGGTTTTAAATTACTCTGTTATTTCCGCTATTTTCCTTTTTAATTCTTTTTTATTTTGAAATTTTGTATTTAATGCTAATTGTTCCATTTTTTCCCCTTTCCCCGTTTTCCCTGTCCGTTATAATTCGTTTTAACAGTCCGTTATAAAGGCCTCTTTTAAACCTTGATTTAGATGGCCTTATGTCCCTACAAACTACCCCTAAAGACTTTTGTTTGTCTTTTCTTTTCTTTTTGTTAAATACCCCATCATTTCGTTCAATGTTTTAAATTGTCTGGTGTAATGTTTTCCAGTAATACCGTTATAACGGGCAACACGGGTAACGTCAGTCACATCTGAGTAAAAAAAAAAAAAAAGCGGAATATAAATATTTATTATTTTTTAATTAAACCTCGATAACAGTCGAAAAAAAATCTAAAATAATGGTCAGTTTTTTTTTTTATAATGCTAATGCACTTCTTTCGGTTTGGGCTTTATACCGTTACGTATCAAGGCGTTACCGTCAAAATGGCCTTTGTTCTCGACAGACACTTTTTAAACCACGTTCTAGAATCTAAACCATTATTTCGTTCACAAGAAAGATGAAAAATTGAAAAATCTGCCAGCACCGATTTTTTTCTTGAAAAAAGAGGATCGATGGGAGGGTCAACTTAGCTGACGGACCGCAATATGAGCCACGTGGCCCACTTTAGAGACCACTGACCGTATGGATGTTTGGCCATTTGTAGTTGGGACCTACATACAAAAAAGGTCAGCCTGATTAGTAATTTCGAATCTTTGGATCTTTGTACCTAACTAATGCTGGAATTCTATGGTTAAAAATCAACCCATGAAAATGACTCCAATCCACGTTTAGAAATCACTAATCAGGCAAATTTTGGTCTGTAGGTCCCCGTAGGGTTTCGCCAAAATAAGTAATCCACGTGGCTCATACTGTGTTACGTCAGCAAAGTTCTACTCCTTATAATCAAAACCATCTGTAACGCAAGTACTGAAATATGCTCATGAAATTGAATCGTTCAATCAATGGCCCCATTTACGAATGGATCGGGATCAGGGGACCAACAAACAAAGTTCACGTTTGTTCTCGGCTGTAGATTCCGAGAATCCAACGGTAGTTTTGCTTTTGCAAAAGTGAATGCCAGCTCAGCGCTATAACCAACGTTGGATTCTCGGTATCCACGGCCGATAACAAACGTGAACTTGTTCGTTCACTGTCTTTACCTTCTAGACCTAAAGACAGCAAGATACCATCAAATGCACTTCCATTAGACTTTTGCGCTTGTCATTTTTAACATCCAGAATGGTGCGCTTTGATCATATGGTTAAGATCTTGTTGTAGGATATTTCTGAGATGGGGCCCATCAATGGGACAATCTAACATGACAAGCATGTGCGCCACACGTACGGTTTAGATCTCAACAAATCTACAAAAGTATCAGGAGTACAATACTGGTCCAACCACCTTATAAAAAGTTAAAAATACCCTTGAGTCTTGACTATCCAAATAATGCTCAAACTCCCACGGTTAAAATCGACCCATGAAAATAACTCCAATCCAACGCTTAGAAATCACTAATCAGGCTGATTTTTGGTTTGTAGGTCCAACTAGGGATTGGCCAAACATCCATACGGTCAACATCCTCTAAGAATATGTCATGTGGCTCAGCCTCGATGACAGTGTACTGTCATCAAAGGTTTAAAACATGGCCGTCATAACGGATTCAGACCTACCCCGTTACGTTACGGACCGTTAAAACGCCCAGAAAATAACAGCCATTATAACGAAAATAATGGCCATTATTTTCTGTTACAAAGAAAATAACGACCGTTATTTTCTGGAAAATTTTGTGAAAAAAATGGCCGTTATTTTCCGTTATTTTCCTCTTTATTCTATTTTTGAAAATTAGAAATTCAAAATTTGAATTTCAGCGCCATTTTTTCCGTTATTTTTCCGTTTTTGCCCCTTGAGCGTTTTTTTTTTGTTATAACGGAAAAACGGTAACGCCCCTAGTCCCTTATACCGTTATAACGGTCCCCTTTAAACCTTGGTTTTACTCTCTTGGTTGGGAACTCGTCATCACTACAGTTTTGAGAGTTTGAGAAACACACTCATTGCATTTGCGACGCCCGGAAAAGGAAGCCCTTTGTCGGCATAGTAGAAAGACAAAATTGCCCCTATTCATGTTGGCTTTTCCAAGAAAGGAAGGGTGCTTTGGACAATTGCATGCCCTAAAAAAAGGTGATTTATTAATTTTGTTCCTCCGTCTCTCTCTTCTCCAATTCCCTCTGTTGCAGTAACCAAATGACCAGATACCTAACACTATAGTTAGAATACCACCTCTATCCTTTGATTCCGTTGTTCTGTAGGAAGAACTGTGGTAAAAATAAAAGGGTATAATGGTAACTGTAAATCTAGTACAGGTTGTAAAAACATAGGTAAATCTGGGAGAGATTTTTCTGATTTCTTAATTTTGTTTGTTGCTTGCCAGCTGGAGTTGGACGGTTGTGGAAATTTCGTTTCCACCCCACATGCCTCATCACCCCTCCCAACAACTTTTAGGAGATTCCAAAGCTCTTTCTGCTTTTACCCTCTCTCTTCCTCTCGCTCTCTGATTTTTTGTTTTTTACAGGTTTTTTTTTTTGGTTCATATTTTCTTGAATATTTTTAGTTTCCTTTTAGAGCTTTTTGGTTCTATAAATTCGGCCTTCAACACCCTCCAAAACCTCTTCCACTTCTCTTCTGTTCCCTTTAGATTTTGAGATTTCTCTCCTCCTTTTATTCCCTCTTCTAATCTTTTGATAGATCTGAGGTTCTGAAGCTTTTTCGTTAGGAATTCTAGCTATATTCCTCTGTTTTTCTCGAGTCTTGAGGTTGGGATTTCTGATTTGAAGGCTTGGTTCTGGTTTTTGGATTTAAAACTGAAAACCCAATTGCTGGATCTGTGTTTTTTGGTGCTTTTTGATCTGTACCCTGTTTTTTTAAGATAACAGGGGTCTGTTTTTCTGAGGAATTCTTGGTGGGCTTTGGAGGAGATTTGTTGGGATTTCTCATCTTTGAAGTTGGGTTTTAATACCAAGAAGGCAAGAACCCGTCTGTTCAATCTGGTGATTACCTTGCAAAGTCGAGAACTTTACATTTCTGTGAAAGAAGTTATCTTTTTCTCTGTATCTTGATGCTTAACACCTTGTTCTTGATGTTTCAGATTCATGTCTCCAATTCTCAGTGAAATCATTCTCTCCGGGTTTATGATAAATTCCACACTTAGGCGCAGGACCCACTTAGTTCAGTCTTTCTCTGTTGTTTTCCTTTACTGGTTCTATGTTTTTTCATGAATTATCTTCAAAAATCTGATCTATAAACCCCTTTTGCCTTCTCTACCTATATTTATATTATTTTCTGAATTAGCTCGAAATAAGTAGTATCTGGGTCCTGCGTCTTTCTTCTTTCTCCTAGTGTAAGTCATCCTTAAAAAATCTAGTAATTTTTTTTTCTGTGCTTTTTGATCTCTATTTTGTATATATACCATGGCTTCCTCTAGTGGGACTTCTTCAGGGTCTACTATGCTTCAGAACTCTGGTTCTGAAGAAGACCTCCAGCATGTAATGGATCAAAGGAAACGGAAGAGGATGTTATCGAACCGTGAATCGGCAAGACGATCAAGAATGCGGAAACAGAAGCACTTGGATGATCTGATGGCTCAAGTGGGTCAACTCAGGAAGGAAAACAACCAGATTCTTACAAACTTAAACATCACCAACCAGCACTTCCTGAATATGGAGTCTGAGAATTCAGTCTTGAGGGCTCAGATGGGTGAGTTAACTCACAGACTACAGTCTCTCAATGAGATCATTCAATTCTTAAATGCAAGCAATATTGGTGGTTTTGAGACAGAGAATCCTCAGGCCAGTGCTGCTGATACCTTCGTGAATCCATGGAATTTGCTCTATATGAATCAACCCATCATGGCTTCTGCTGACATTTTTCAGTACTGATGATCTCCATCGTTGAATCTGGTTCATTGGTTCTTAGTTTTAGACTTTTAGTCAATGGTCTCTGTTCAGGTTGTCAATAAGTGGAAGAAGAAGAAGAAAAAAAAATCAAAGGTTTTTCTACTTTCTAGTTCTATATGAGAGGGTACAAGGGGATGATGAAATGTTAGAGAGAGAGAGAGAGAGAGAGAGAGAGAGATTTGGTCATTGGGTTCTTGCTTTGTATATGAGTTAGTATAAAAATATGAATTCAAGGGCTATAAATGTAATTGTATGTTCTCTCTATTTATATGATATATAGTAACCTCCATTGTTGTTTTCTTCTTTGCTTCACTTTGTATGAATGCTCTTATAATAATATTTAAAATAATTTTAAAAAATATGGTAGCCTAATTATTGGTGATGTATGATTTTATTTTATTTTTCTTGAAATAATGTTGTTGGTCACATTTGGAAACATTTTTGGATGATGGGTGTTCTTGCTTTTTATGGATTTCTTCTGATTTTTATTTTGTTTGATCCAACTTAGGTTATAAGGTGGGGAAAAAAATTAAAATACCCAAGTTGTTGAAAAAAAAAAGCGCTTTTTATGTGAATAAGGATGAAGGAAGAAAAAGTAACAGAGAGACAATTAAACACCTGAAACAGTTCTTGGAACAGTTCTTGCACCAGTTGCTTGAAGCTGTAAGATGTAGTCTTGACTTTTGAGTTCATTAATTGTACAAAGCTGCTATAGTTTGGTTGCTTCACATGGGGAAAAGAGAAAAATATGTACCCTTTCTCATTACTGATGGTTGACTAAGATCTAAACCAACTAAATGATTAGAACATGGTTACAAGTTTGAAACTATAATGAGATTCTTGTTCTATGATGAAAAACAAAAAGATGGTTTATTTTGTATAAAGGTTCTCCACAGACGAGGGAGATTGCGGTATGAGCCATCCTTTGTAGGGTGCCCCTCCCCTCAGGATATTTTTTTGCTTTTTGCCCTTTTTCCTCGCGTTCTTTTCTGTATGAAATTTAAGTGATAACGGACACATAAGGTTGCCGTTATGTCTGTAATAATGGCTGTTATTATAACGGGTCACATCTTTGTCAGACATTTTTTTTTTCAAAATAACCTTGATAATGGTGAAAAATATTTGTTTTCTAAATAACGGCCATTATTTTCATTATAACATTATGCCTGTTTTTTTTCTGTTTTTGGGCTTAATTTTTTAAATAACATAACGGGGTTGGGGCATTACCAGCATTACCAGCATTACCATTGTAATGGTCGTTTGTTAAACCGTGGTTAACAATCAATAAAAAAAAAATTAAATAAAAGGAACTGCAAGTACAATCACAAACTTGGAAAGTTCCCCTCGAAGCCATGTGAGGACATATGACCCAGAAGAAGCGATTTAAGAGCAAGGTTTAGTACCGACATAATGGCTACCTTATGTGTTTTTCTGTAATTTTTCTCAGTAAATTTTTCATTAACAATGAGGTTTAAATGAATCGTTCGGTTGTAACGGACAACGTTGCCATTATGTCCTTAATAATGGCCGTTATTTTCAATATAACATATGCCTGTTTTTTTTTTTTTTTTTTTTTTTTTTTTACTGTTTTGGGCTTTATTTTCAAAATAACATAACGGGGTTGGGGCATTACCGTACCATTGTAATGGAAAGTGCCCCAATGAGGCCATGTGAGGACCTATGACCCACAACAGGTGAGTTAAGGCTAACTATGTTACTGCCACGTCGAGGTGATCAAACTGTCTTATGAAAAAAGTCCATAGTTTTTGAAGGTTAGGATCATTCTATCATATCAATGTTTGACAAAAGAAATCTCCTTAGTAGGAGCCCATTTAATGCTGGATCCCTACCCCGTGCGTAATTCCCATTGCACAGTAGTGCAGTTTACCGTGTCAGTCAGCACCATTAATATTTCAAGCTTGTTTTTTTCATGCCTCTCTCTCTCTCTCTCACAGTGGATCTCCATGGAGATTTGTTCTAGAATTCTTTGGACTCCAGCTACCTTCAAGTCTACAACAACGTTTCAATAGATCAAATATAGTAAAATAATAAAGAAATGAAGAACTAAACAAACACTTGGTTGCTTAAAGAAATCAAGAAAATGAAATCCCACCACTCATCATGTGGTTCAAGGTGATTTATATTGAAATACCGCCTTCTTTTTCTTGAGGTTCTAAGCATTGGTACTTCCTCTCCATTAAACAAATACAAAAAAAAAAATAATAATAATAATAATAATTAGAGATTCTTTTTTTTTAATTTCCATCACCTATTAGTCCTTTTTGATGCCGCATTTCTCTTCCATAATAAAATACAAATTTAGCATTGGGACACATACTGTCACGTTTTCGTCACAATCTAATGTTTATTAATTTCCTAAACACTATTCTAACTTCTTAATTAAGTACAAAAGAGACGGTCAATGAGATGGTTAACTCAAATCACGCGAAAGAGAAGCCGAAGTTGTGCCGTAGATATCGGTGTCGGGTGTGCCAGATAGAAAGCCATGAAATTCAAACCAGTTGGTTGAATATTCTTATGAGTTTTCATGATTTTGCCGCTTCGTTTCATTAAAATATGGTTTCTTTAATTATAGGCGCATACTGTTGACCCATCATATCAATATGTGTGTTTGTGTATCACTTGATAAGTAGGTACATTAGCTACTGATCGAACTATAAAAATAAGTTAGAAAATATATCAAAATCTTAATTTTTTTAATCAACAAAATGTAGAGCTTGGATTTCTTGAAATTATATATCTTGAAGATCAAATTTTTACAGATTTAGCACCTTTAAATCAATAAATAAAAAAATAAAAAATAAAAATAAGATGAAGAAGAAGGTTTTATCCATGGTTTTAAAAACGGACGTTTTAAACAGTTTTAATTAAACGTCCATTTAAACGTTAACGCCCCAATCCCGTTTCTGTTAAAACCGCTTTGAAAAAAATGGCCATTTTTTGTTGTAACAGCCGTTAAATTCTGGAATTTTTTTATGAAAAAAACAACTGTTAAATCCGTTAAATTCTATTTTTTTTTAATTTTCAATTTCAAAATTTGAATTTCAGTGCCATTTTTTCATTTTTGCCCCTGGCCATTTTAACGGTTTTAACAGTAACGCCCCCAGTCCGTTACAACGCTAAAACGGCCTCCTTTAAACCTTGGTTTTATCTTTACTTACTAGTATGGAAATCTCATTAGGGAAAAGAAAGAAAAAGGAAAAACAATAAAGAAAAGTTAAAGGGAGGAAAAGAAGTGGGTGACCTAATGTGGATTAGTAAATTCTATAGTGAACCCATCATCTAAAAGAGGGAGTAAAAGGATGATGAAATCAGTTGTCATGGTTGGAATTGATTGCCTATTTAGAAAAGGAGTTAAGGAAATTAATACTGTAATTAGAGATGATGAAAGCATGTGGCCTGCCATTTATGAGAAATGACTTTTTCTTGGTTTTGTTTAGTGGGAAATTTGTAATTTAAAATGGGGTTTGTGAGTTTTAGAAGGTTGTGATGATGATGCTAGCCATAGGAGTGATTTGGGTCCTGTTTGCCACTTAAAAGTCGATTAACAACAAAAAGACCTAATATCAGAGTGTTGTGTTATTCATTGAATATTTATGGTGGGTGAGAATAGTTCATGTGACTTGTAATTTAATATTAAGCATCATTTAATTAAAGAAAAGAGCGCGGAATGGACGGTTGAGTTCGTGATCAAACAAAAAGTGCGCGCATTTAACACTTAATCCTTCTGTAATGGATCGAATTATGTTGCAGGTATATTCTTTCACAAAACTGCCATGTAGTTTCAAGGTTTTATAACTCACCGAGTCCCGAGTTGATTTGGGAGTTTGAAAAAATCACAAATTTATCAAGTGAAAGAGGAGTATATTATAGTCAAAATTACATATTATATATAAATTTATCAATTAATAATATTTTTATTAATTATTAATTATTTATATGTTTAATAATTAATTTAATGACTTTTATACCAATTTTTTAGGACCTTAACAGGGCCTCAAGCTGCTATTTCTCCTGAAAATATATCTTGCCAGGAAGGGGCAAACTTTAGCCTTCTTACCACGATCGACATTGCACCTAGATGCTTGTTCCGTGATTCGATCCCGTGACCCTTGGTTCAAACGGCGATCAATCTCTTACCTCGCGGGCTCCTACCGCGTCCTTCTAGGGAGCGGCAGCATTATTGTGCCCAACAATGGCCCACCCCGAGTCGACTCTCAAGTCATCTACTTGACTCGACTCAATGGTTTCCGAGTCGAGTCGAGTTCTGAAGTTTAAAAACATTGTGCATTTTACAATATTGTTTAATTTTGTGATTAAACCCATCATGTTTTAATTTGGTAGCTCACAATAAGCTACCACATTGAATGGTCTCGAAGGTTACAACATCACGAATCCCGCAATCCATCGTCATCTAGCAATGTATTTTTTTTTTTCTGGTCGCTACATCGAGGCATATAAACATCATCCATGGACAAAATCCAGTGTTGGAGAAACTTTCTCTTCCAGAAATCACTCAACATGCGATAGGGTGTCGTGAATATGATGTAGGACCATATGTCATGCCCATCTAAAACAAAAATATTTAAAATTTATAATATAATTAAGAGAATTGCAATATTCAATCCTCCATTATTAGGTAGGTATGGTTGCTCTTTGAGGCAAGCATGACTCAAAGAACAGGATAGCAACTTGAGGAACATGATTAAGTAGAAAGTTAAGTAACTTAAATTTTAAATAATAAGTACTTAAAGTTAGTAACTTCTCCACTTTCTAATTGTACGATAGGCCTAATTCGATCCATACATGACTTAAAGTAAGAATTATTGAAAGGCATGAGTGTCAAGTTGAACGGTGTGGAGTTCCACACGTCTTAGTGTTTCTGAGTGAGTGGTGCAAGGTGATCAGGTTCTTTAGGAAACTATTTTTTTTTGTATAAAGAATACGTGACGAATAGATATAGAGAATACGTGACGTACTTTGCAATAGTTATTTATTTATTCACGTTTTTTATATAACATACGATACCCAATAGAGAACTGGATCTTACCGGAGCCGGAGCCGGAGCCGGAGCCATCGTACATATAGTTGGTTCTGGTTCTAGGTACATTGATACCCAAACCAGAACTGGAGCCGGAGCCATTGTACATATAGTTGGTTACGGTTCTAGGTACATTGATACCCAAACCTGAACTGACACGTTGACACCCTTACTTGTAGGAGGTCGTGCTTTCGAGCCCACAAGGCAGGTTTCCGCCTCCTTGTGTGGTGGGTGTGAGGAGGAGTTGAATTCACCTCATCCCCAAGTGCATGTAGCCCAGTTGTCTTGCGTTGTGGGGATTCCAGCCCTAACATCTGGTCCTGCGACGGGGCCCTGCTTGTTTCGCTGCAACAAAATGCATTAGGTCACCTCGGTCCGAATATTTCAGTGTGATTGGTTGGGTTGGTTGCAAAGCAATGCATTGCATTCGATTACCCTTAATGCAAGTCCTCTATTGAAATCGTTTGCAAGTGAATGCACCACATAAAGTGATACATCCACTTGCAAACTAAAGAACCTCTCTCGTGGCTCTCAATGCTCTATGGCGGCTCATCCTCGACTCTCAACCGTTGCAACTTGTGACTCTCTCTCTCTCTCTCTCTCTCTCTCTCTCAAATCTTACAATTAGGGTGTCAATCGATTTTGTTAAATTTTGCCCTACTTTACTATGATTTCAGTTATCTTATCTCCATCTCTCTCTCTCTCTCTCTATGATTTACCGTATATAGAGATTCATGTTTTTTTTTTGAACCAATGGAGATTTGTGTCGAATCTCAAAAAGTTGGATTGGTTAACCATGTCTAAATGTGAACCAATCAGTTGTCAACCTTTGGATCTTTGCACCCAAATAACGCTCACTAATGCTCGAATTCTTAACATTAAAATCAACCCATGAAAATAACTTCAATCGAATCGCTTCAAAATCACTAATCATGCTGATTTTTGGTTTATAGGTCCACCGAGGGACTTGCCAAACATCTATATGATCAGTGTCCACCAAGAGTGTGCCATGTGGCCTGTGTTTTGCATTGTGACAGAAGCATCTGTCAGAAAGCTGTGACAGAAGTTTTACTCGAAAAAAGGTGAACCTGAAAAAATGAAGTTCCCTTATTATTAATATACCACCACCAGAGAAAAGTTCGCTGGTCCGGGGACCTACCAAAATGTCTGACACGTGCATCAAGGCCTAAACCCTACCCACGTTAACCCCTTGGTTAGTTGGTTAAATGTGATTAACAGGGGGTACGTGTCAGACATTTTGGTAGGGGACCTTCAAACAATGATATCTTAAATTTTTTCCCCCCAGATAATGTGGAGTAAAACTTCCATCACAATGGGATTGTAAATCGCACAAAACACAGCCAATGAGTTCTCGGCACGTACACCTAAAAAGGAAAAGCACATGGGTACCTTGCAAAAGCACTTGTGTACGTGCCGAGAACTTATTGGCTGTGTTTTGTGTGATTTACAATTTTGTGTGATGGAGGTTTTACTCACATAATGTGCCTTGGATTTGGAAATAATGATGTCTTAAGTTTTACAAAAGTCGTCATTTCCTGATCCAAGAGCTGACATTGGGGTGGTATTATACTTTAGGTAGCACCAGTGCTATGACATCATTGGCCTTCTCCTTTATATTATATTTGTTCAATCCCTCATAAAATCTTTTTTTTTTTTTTTGTAATTTTTAAGGTTATTATAATGTTGTGACCCTTTTTAATGTTATGCGTCATGTACTCGTGTTAATAGAGATGTACATTAAAATGGGGGTAAGCCACAGTCACCTTGATTGTCCAATTTTTTTTTCCGTGGATAAGCTGGCGTTAGGCGGGTCCCTTACCTGACTTTAATAACAAAAATAATTTTTTTTTTGTAACACCTCCTAAATAAATCGTTTATATTATTGAAATCCCCCTGAATTTTTTATTCTTTTGGTCTTGCCCCCTTGATTGTTTTTTACCACCAAGTTAGAAAACATTAACCTTGTAACCGGATTGCAAAAACCAAACCAAAAATAATTTTCAATTTCTAACTAGGGGCGGCTTATTGCATCACGAACTAGGGGCGGCAATTTAGCCCGTGGCCCGGCTTGTTTTTTCAGACTTAGCCCACAACCCGGACCGGCCCGTGAAGAGAGATTTGCGGGCTGGTCCGGCCCAGCCCATGAAGTCTAAATCCTCCTAAAATAGTTAATTTTAAAACCCTCCTCCCTAAATTTAAGTTTTAAAATATCCCCTCCCCCTAAAAATTTGAATTTTAAAGCCCTTGCCCCTAAAAACAATTGCGCTTTTTTTTTTGTTATTTTTTAACTTTTGTTTAAAAATAGGCCCGACCAATAAATCAGCTTGAGACCTGACCTAGGATCAGGCTGCAGGCTGAGCCTGGGCTTCGAAATTTCAACATGCCCCAGCCTGACTCTACTTCAGCCCGGCCTGAGCCTGGTCTGGCAGGCCAAATTGCCACCTTTATCACGAACTGTGTTACTACGTACCCTAACTCCTCCTCTAGCAATCTGGTCAAATTAGCGTTTGTAATTAGTTCGATCATTAATATATCTTGTTTGTCTAGCTTAATCCCAGCTTACCTACCAAAAAAAAATCAATCTGGGTGGGGGAGTTAATTTTTTCTGACTAAATCAATGAAGGTCAAAGACAGTCAAAGGGGCAGGACCAAACAAATGAAATTTCAGGAGTGTTTCGTAAATATCGAAGATTCACGGGGTAAAATCAACCCCGTAGAATGTTGTAACCATCCAACCTATAGGCTCCAACCATAATTTCGCAATTGTTCAAATTAATCGTTTAATTAAGTAAAACCCTTGAAGTGAAAATTAGTTACACCCAAATTCGGCACGGTCAATTAGCCAACTTGTAGAACACGTGGAAGGTCAATATAGTGTAAAAGTCTTCATTTAAAAATAAAATTTTGACCTTTGATCGTAATAAAGATGCTCTTTTAGATGAAGCGACAAGATTGAGATGTGTGGTAATGATCAGCAATTAAGATCATGTCATATGGTCCACCAAATGGTTTGTTAATTATGACCATCTAAAATTGTAATCAAGTAAGATTGTGATGTTAGCAATAACACAAAAGCATGACCATTTTTTTTTATAGTCGCAAAATACTTTTAAGATTGTTCGGGTCTGAATTGTATCATATCGGGCCTAAGGCTCAGGCATATTCAAAGTTGCTCAAAAGTTAGACCCGAGCCCAGCCCATTTACGCCCCATCGGTTGGGGATGACCTTGAAGTGCCGTTGGCTCTATTTCAAGATTTTGCTTGTTTGGTCGGCGCCCTAGTTGGTATGATCGTGTTTGGCAATCATGAGAAAATTCGAGTATAATTCAGGTGGTCTAATTTATAAAATAAAATAAAAATAGTTCATGAATTGTTAGGCTAACCAACATTTCGGGATTTTTTTAATCAAAAAATTGAAAAGTTCGAGCTTTTTCCAATTTGTTCACAGTCCAAATTCATTGTGGATGCATATTACCTTTGGTTGTCGCATTGTGATTGCAAAAGGCAAGGTCAAAATCAAGGTTTAAAGGAGACCGTTATAAGGATTGGGGGCGTTACCATGTTTTCTGTTATAACGAAAAATAATGGCCGTTATTTTTTGGGCGTAACGGGGTAGGTCCGAATCCGTTATAACAGCCGTTTTTTAAACCTTGGTCAAAATAATCAAGACCATACGTTTAGGTGGGGTCCAAATCACTTTGGGATATCTACTTTTAATACATATGGGACCACATTTTTTGCAATCCCATTGCGACATGTAATATTTTTCCTGGTGCACTAACAGCTTGCGCTTAAAAAGCTCTTACCTTATTTATTCTACTTATTAAAGAGAGAAGGGTCTTCTTGTGTTAAAAACGTATAAAATCTCGAAATTTTTTAAATATTTTTACTTTTTAAGAGTATTTTAGACTGCACCTAATTATTTTTTTTCTCATTAGTATGTGAGAAAAACTTTGATGATGGACGTTGATGAGGGGGACTATAGTGTGAGCCACGTGGCATGCTGAGGCCACTGACCGTATGGATGTTTGGATCATTCCTAGTTAGACTCTTACATAACAAAAATCTGTATGATTAGTGATTTCTAACCCTTAGATTTGAGTACCCTAAATAATGCTTGAAATCCACGATTAAAAATAAATCATGAAAAAGACTTTGAACAGATATAAAGTACTAATCTGGATGAATTTTGGTATGAAGGCCCACCTAGGTATGGGTCAAACATCCATATGCCACGTGGCTCATAATGTGTCCAAAAAAAAAATTCATAATTGAATGCACACTACATACCCCATCATTATAAGAGTATATACTCACATGGTCCAACGGCCATAAACGTTATCATGGTGCATGGTGGTGTTGAGTAAAACTTCTGTCACAATGGATTGCAAATCACAGAATCACAAGCCAATGAATTCTCGGCACGTACACCTCAAAGGAAAAGCACATGGTAGGTTGCAAAAAGCACTTGGGTACGTGCCCAGAACTCATTGGCTTGTGATTGTGTGATTTGCAATCCATTGCAAAGAAGTTTTACTCGGGGTGTCTTCGTTTCATTGCGAAATAGTAGATTAAAAATCAACCGAAGAAACGACTTCATTACGTGCAGTGTAGTTATGGCCAAACATCCATACCGTCAGTGATCTCTTGACTGTGCCACGTGTAGGTAAAGTGCACGTGCGTCCACTAGTTGTATTTAAGTCTAAAGGGCAGGGTATTTTCGAGAAATAAAATTAGAAGTCAGAAGACTCAGAACTCAGAAGACTCGAGTCACTGAACTAAGAATCCGTTTTCGTTGAGTTTTAATTTAAGCGGGAAAAATCTTTGATGACGGACGCACACGGACCTCCGTTTGAGCCACGTGGAAACTATTAAAGACCACTGCTCGTATGGATGTTTGACCCATCCTTAGTTGGACCTACAGACAAAAAATTAGCTTGATGTGTGATTTCTAACCATTGATTCTGATATCCCAAAAACGCTCGAATCCCACGGTTAAAAATCAACTCATGAAAAGACTACAATCTAACGGTTATAAATCATCAATCGGACTGATTTTTTATCTGTATGTCCACCCAGTGATGGTCCAAACATCCATACGGTCAGTCGTATTTAAGAGTGTGCCACGTGGCTCAAGACGTCCGTGAGCGTCCGTTGTCAAAAGACTTCTTTTGGTTTAAGCGGGAGGGTGGGAATGTAGAACTCAGAAGAAAATGTCTGCTCTCCAAAACCCTAGAAAATGGCGATACACATGGGAAACCCTAGATCACATCCCAACTCTTCGGCTATTCCTATTCAGTCCCAAAACCAGACCTTCAAATCAATGCAAGAATCTCAAAGTCTCATTGAATTTCGAAGAATCTCTACTTCTTGTGAGCTGGATTGAAGAAATCGATGGCCGACACAATGGTCCTGTCGATTTCTTCCTTAGGGTTCCTGTTCCTAGGGTTTTAGTCGATGTCGGTTCTCCGGTTGATTTCAGAGCGACGGAGGATCACATTGCAGTAAAGCTGGTATTGCTTCTTCCGGTTGATCATCCTCTCGCCTTGAATTTTGATTCGGTTTTGAATTTATCCGATGAGAGTTATAGTCGAGAACATGCGTCTTCGGATGGGTTGCAGCCCCTTTCGATCGATTCTGGTAAGCTGAACCTATTTTTTTTTGTTCAATTTTGTTTAAATTCTAGCTCTAAGGGTTTATTTACTTTTGAAATTACATGGATGAGTCGGTTCAATAATTTGAAATGTACACTTTATACTGAGTTTGGGTTGACTATTTTTTTTTTTGAAATTACATGGATTTTTTTACAATCGACTACTTTGTGTTTGAAAGTAGTTATTTTTACGTTGAATTAGATGCCAAATGTTGTCAAATTGAGGAAGATATGAGTTTCAGACTTCCTTTTGTTAACATGCAATTTAAAATTGTGAATTATAGCGAACAAGGGGTCATATTTTTCACTCCCATGAATCTAGATTTATTGATGGTGATCAAGTAACAAACATTTACATGTAGGCCTTAAAAACATTTTGGCAGTCACTGATAGTACTAAATGGGTCTCTTCGGGTATTTTGATAAAATTCAGTTTATCTATCGAAAAAAAAAGTGGATTGGAGAAGGTTTTTAATCAGATGCAGGTTCATGGTTAAGCCGACAATTTAGCCTGATAATAGTTAGATTAGGCTTACATGTAGTGGCATTATCAATGAATGGGTAGATGTGTTACTAATTGGAACCAGAAAGATGCAACGAGAACTTATCACTAGTATGATTCACCATGTGCCAATTTTCAAAGAGTTTCCAGGTCCATATTTGGAGTAGAGGAGTGGTAACCTTTCAGTACTCTTTTCTTTCCTTATTTTTTTAATATTGGCTGTCACTGCAGACCTCATACCTTGTTAAGACAGGATTTTCTTGCCATGTGAAACACTGGTATGGTGAATTTGAACCATCCATCTGATAGAAGGCCAACTAGCTTGGCCACGTGGGCAGCACCCTTGTCCACATTACACTCATTTCCTACCATGTACTGCACTTTTCCCTTACGATTAACAACCCTTGATTTTGTAATTATTTTAATAGAGAAAAAGTGAAAGAAAAGTTCCTCCTTATGCCACGTTACGATGGATGATTGGGCTGAAATTTGCCTTATAAAGATGGGGTGGGGTAATCCAACAGGTGAAACCCCTATGGTCCTGCTACCTCAGGGGTCACATACGAAAACCCTGTCTTTGCAGGCACGGAGTCTGTTGTACCACCCTAGAGTACCTGTGCTCAACTTTTCCCAGTTTAGATGGAGGTCTTTCTTGTAGTCCACTGGCCTTTCTGTTGCTTCTTTTCTTTTCCTGTGAAAATTTAAAATTTTCAACATTATTGAATGCATCCTGTTGTGCATGTTGCAAAATGGTGGTTTCTACAAGTAGCAGCCATTGTGTGCCTGTTCTCAGGTTAGGTTAATGAACAGAATTTTTTCATCCTTCCGCACCCTTGTTAGACCCTTGGGGGTCAAGCTGGTAGATTTGATCGAGCTATACTTTGGACTTTCAGTGACAACAATGAAATCTGTTATTGATAAGGTGGCTTTAGAGGGAACCTGATGAGCAGGAAGGCGAACTGTTATTGGTCTTTGATGGTTCATTAGCAGGATAAACACGGAGGCCCAATTCAGGGGCTCCACCCTTATTTGATGTGACACATGCAACCTAGGTCTGTCAGGGTTTTACGTGGGTTTGGTCATGGTACAATTCTTATACTCAGCAGTAAATTGTCATTAAGGGAAAACTACCTGTTTCTCAAATTTGGATAACATAACCTGTTCTGGTCCTAAGATGACTTGCATCCATTGAGATAGTTCTTGGAGGCATCCCTCTTATTGTTTGCAATTATCTTCTTGTTAATTAGCCTTGTATCTGCAATTTAATAGCATTTTGAGAAGGATGTTGATTTTATTTTCAAATCTTATTGCTTATTTGTCTCCTTTGGTCCATCTTTTAGTCTTAGTACCTCCGCGTTGGATCTGTCCTCTACATTTACCATAACCATGTTCTGGTAATGAAGATTATTGCCTGCATCAAGTGCGGCCACACAAACAATTCTAATTCAATGTACTTCTATTTGGTTTTTACTAATCATTCACTTTTCTGCAGTTTGAAGTCTGTTTAGTCTAGAAGAATCCAAATTAGAATGACTTCCATTCATGTGGTTTTTTATTCGTTTCTTGTGTTTGTATTGTTTAGTTTGTATTTTTGTTTATTTTTATTTTTTATGCTGTCACGATTGATTGGTACAGATCTAAGCTGGTTGTCCTCTGGGGAAGGCGTGCATTTTTACTGCAAGATTTGCTCGGTTAAATTGACAAGAAAACCTCTCAGGTAGGGGTAGCAATCATTGTTTTTGGTCTATTTCTGCTTACTTGATGGAACATTGATATACACCCACACACACACAAATTATCCCTCTCCAAATTTTTAATATACAGTTCGCATTTATATTTCACAAAAATGTATATGGTTTATGAACCAAACATGCACTGGCACAAGACAGCAGAATACGCTATAAAAACTAAATATGAAATTATTTAGAATAATTTTCTTTAAATTATTATTGCAATTTTTATTGGGGTGTGCATGTGTTGCCCATGTGTTCCACTACTACACAGGTGCGTGACAATCCTATTTCTGTTAACTATGCCATTGCTGAGCTTTCTATTGGATTGCTGGTCCCAATCCCTGCAGTCTTTACATCAGGTTGCAGCCTGTACAAAACTTTTGCCAAATCCATTAACATGAACCTTGATAAGTTATTTCAAGCTCATGCTTTAGTATCCCTGGGAAGTGATGTGTTGCATCAATACCCAGTTGCATTTAGTTGGGACACGGCTTTAATGTTGATGCTAATGCTGATGATCTTGAGAAGCAACAGAAAATGAGGAAGAAATATAAACTTTAAAAAAATGCGTAGGAACTCAAGGGAACAAATAGATTCATCATCCAAAAGATATGGATAATAATGTAATGATTTTGGGGAAAAGATATGGGTATTTACAGTAGTTTGGTAATTTTAAGAGGCTATTTGTTGTCGGAAGAATGTTGTAGTAACAAACTAATGACAGTTGTTAGAATTCTAAGCAGATTATTGGTCATTGAAGACGGTGAACCCATCCTTGAGCCTATCTGCAAAGGTCGATGTGGTCCTTGAGGAGCAGAAAGGGAGCCAAAAAGAGAATAAACGACAGAAGGCAAGCAAATTTTGTGAATCAAAATTGAAAAGCCGATGAACATGGAAGGAAGCAAAGTGAACTAATTGAAAGTCAGATCTAAATAGGAAGTGGAAAATGAAAAGTATGGCATATCTGTGATCTTTGGTGGCTCTGCCTTGATGATACTGTATTTTGGCCTTTCTCTCAGGCTTCTGATTCTTTTCCCAACTCCTAATGGTTTAATCAAATATCATTGGCCCATTGCTTGTATGTCCTTTAGATTTCTATCCTGGGATTTTGAATTGAAAAACAAGTGCATTTAGATGTGAAGTCATTCATGTCTGCAAAGCAGGCTGTGTTGGACTAGGAATTTTTGGCCGGATCTTTTATCAGGTTCAAATATGTGCTTCTGTTAGTGAACTTTTTCCTCTTTCTCCTAAATGTGCTCCAGTAAGGTAATTTCTTTATCTTTGATTGGGATTAGTGAGCTGCCACTGCTGGTAATGCATACTAATGTAGAAGCTTCTTCATGAGAACTTAATATATATTGAATATTGAATTCTCCCTTATAGCATTTCGATTAATTTTATGCATCCATTTGGAGTGACTCTCAAGTATTTTTCTGTACAGATCTTTTGTGGAAATGCCATCAGTCAACTGGCGTGAGGTAGCTGATAATTGGTTTGGGTCCTGCTGTTGTTCATTCGGAGGTATAAGTGAGAAGCTGGTAACTGAGTATGCCAATTCCTATATTTGTGCAGAGGGTACATGCCTATTAGATGCCACATCTGTTATTGTTAGCAAGGATGACCTTGCAGGATATGTATTTCCAGTTTGCTTAGATGGAAATGAAAAACATGATTCTGGACCTGATCTAGTTGGTGAAGATAATTCTACAGAAGCTACAAGAGATTCTATCCATAATGCTAGGCAGGGCTTATGTTGTGCGAATCAAAGTGAGAGAACATCTGATGCGAATGAGAGCTGCATGCCTCTTAATAAGGAAAGATCTGCTGCAAACCTGGAAAGTGAAGTCTTTAAAAGACAAAACAACATTGATACTTCATTTTGTATGTCTCCTTCAATGTCAGATTTCTCTGAGAATGTGGCACCTGCTCATGGACCTTCTGCAAAGGATCAGATCCATTGTTGTGTCGATAAGACAAATTATGTTCCAAGTCATGATCATGAACACTGCTCACATGGTATCTCCACATCTTCAACAGACCAAAAGTCTAAAAAAAGTATTGATCTGCTGAAAATTCAGAAATCGCTTCTTAATGGCTCTCTTGGAAATGGTTTCATAATCAAAACCTCCAGCCTCTCAAAAGATGTGGAGTGGATTGAATTTCTGTGCACTCAGTGTTCATCTCTCCTTGGAGCCTACCCTTCTATTAGTGACGGCCATGCACCACTAGATGGTGGTGTTCGATTGTTCAAGTGTAACATTGCCACTGGTTTGCCTCTTGGTGGGTCAGGTGATCTGTTCAGGTGAGAAAATAATAAATTCACAATTTCCACTCTTTGATCTAAAACTGTAACTTTTGAACAAGCCAACTGTGGGAAGAATGTATGTTTTTGAATTTTATTGTAGTATAACATCTTATACGCACGTGAGGATGTATGTTTTTGAATTTATTGTAGTATAACATCTTATACGCACGATAGTTATCGTGCGCAAAGTCAAAATCAGTAGTTTCAAGTTTCGAGAAGTGTTTTATTGGGTTTAAGAAGAATTGCGGACATTAGGAGGGTGCAATGCGAATAGTTTTTCAATTTAGATTAGGACCTTTCTTTAGTTGTGAAGTTTTAGTCTATGGACTCCATGGTTCTCCAATTTTGTAAACTATTTATGGCGCCTTTTTCTTGCAGAGATAAATAATTTGAATATCTGAGAATTCTTACACTTTGACTTGCTTCAGATCAGAGCTCCTTAAATAGGTATTTCCATGAATATATCATTGCTGCGAAATAGGTCGAAGTTTAGTTAAAGTGGCCTCATTGGCTTAGAGTGTACTTTTTATCCCTCAACACATTTCCTCCCAAATTTTCACTTGTGTTACTTCTCAAAAATACAAAAAAGAAAAAAATTTGTTCAGTTGTGTTCTTATAAAAAGAAAAAAGGGGTTAGTTGTGCATGACTTGGTCGGACTGCACCAAAGACATGGGTTTCACCAAAAATAGCAATTGAGCAGTTTTTTACACTGTTCCCTACTCTTTTGCATATTTCAAGTTGGGAAAAGAATGGGATTACATTTTTGCACATTCTGAATTGAGTAGGTATCTCATTCAAACCTTTTTACCCTTTCAACTTTTTTCTTCATCACATAGCTCTGAAATACGCCTTTTATTATGCATGTAGTGATTTTTCATTTAAGTTTTTTTGTACTTTTTTCTTTATTTTGTATTTTCCTTAATTTTTCATGTAAATATGCATGTGTTGAGCATTTTATTGTAAATATAAATGCATGTGTGTTTACTTTGTTTCTGAGAAAATTCTTTCTTCTTGCTTTTTTGCGGTTTGCATTTGTGTGGTTCTTGTGTCGCTTTATTATCTTTCGAGTATTTATGCTTGATCCTCTTTATTCAGTCATAGTTGCAAGTGTGTTTGTGTTTCTTGGTTATTTATGCCCTATGGAATAATTCCCATGGTTTTCTTATTTATTCATAAGAAAAAGAAGTGACTTTCCTGATATATGCAGCATATAGGTGAGTTGTCTTGGCTTCTAGAGGGGTCAAGATGTGACTGAGTTTTTCAATCCTTGTTTTAAATTTTCTTTGTGGTTTTGAATTCTTTCTTGGCATGTATATATATATATATATATATATATATATATATCAATAAATTCAACTAGTTATGTGAAGGTAACTATGTAAACACTTCATTGAAGCAGTTATAGACTTTCAACTTCCAGGACCGAGTAAAGGACAGTCTGATTTGAAGTTGTAAAGAAATTTATAACCTTTGATGTGTAAATGATAAATTGATGCATGTGAGATAATAACAGATTATGACCATTATTCCACATTTAAGTGCCATGCTGCATAAGAACATTGTAATGCATGTATATCAACTGTTGATGTAGTTAATATGAAACTTGATCTACAACTATCTGATCTTCTTGAACAGGAAGCAGACCTTGCAAAGAATGTTTGCAAATCAACTAATGGAAAGTGCAACGGATGAATTATCATTCCGAACAGTGGTAAGGGATCTTGGAACCAAATCCCCGATGCTGCAAATTGTTCTCCTAAATCCAAATGCCTGGTGCTCTACTGGCTATTGCTTTGAAACAGAAGGTACTTTGGGATCTATTTCAAAGATAGATCTGCACCCTGTTGTCAAGGTGGTGTTTTCCGACTGTAGTAACGCTACAGAAGCACAATCGAGGTTAGTTCAACTTTGGCTTTTATAGAATGAAAATTATTTTCTATATAAGTGGGCCAAAACATCCCTAATCTGATATCTCTGGATTAATCAGATTAATATTCATATGCCTCAATTATGTTGAATAAAAGTTGGAAGTATATCGAGCCACAATGAATTTTAAAATTTGCAGTTGTCCAATTTGTTATCTGCACTTCTTGTACATTTTCTCTCCTTTCTTTTTATTTTGTTGGAACTAATGAATTACGAGCCGTCTGCAGGATGATAGAGGAATGGGCAACCAAGAATCAAGCTGACGAGGTTTTCATGTTGACACATCAGATAGAAGAATTGATTGAATCCCTAAAATCAGCACAAGACAGACTTCCAATCTCATGTTCGTTTATGCAAGGGTTGTATTTGTCATTCATGGAAAGATGATGTACATCTCTCACTTGGATCATATTGCAAAGAACGGTCGTCCTATTACCAGTAATCGCCGCAAGAACAGTCCCCATTTTTGAAATTGTGGAATCGGATACGATCCCTGATGACTATCTCTCGCTGGTACAACTTTGACATCAATTTCATCACAGAATGGCAATCCTCACAAGATCGCAAATTCTTCACAATCCGGATTTCTGTCCCAGGGCTTGTGTTGATAAGCCCGAAAGCAACAGCAAGCCTCTCGCTGTGGTGGCGCAGTTGGAAAGCTTTCTCCTCATCATCAATATCAAGCAAAACCTCTGAAAGTTTTGGATGGTACCCCTCTACTCTCAATTGCGCTGCTATTTCATCCAGTTTTCTGTATATTTTTTCTGCTTCTGGGTGACCTGTGTCGCCCGCTGCAAATTCATGGATTATCCCATCCATCTCGATCTTACTAGATCCTGGTGGCTTTGCAAGTCCTTTCTGATTCATCAACTCTCTCACCTTTGCCTTCTCGCACCATTTTCCAGCCAAGGCATAAACATTTCCAAGAAGAATGTAACTCCCACTATCACTAGGATCCTTCTGTAGAAGCTGATGGTGGTTCATCAAACGCTTGCCTCCATCAGTATCTCCATGAAGTTTACAGGCCCAGATCAGCGTTCGCCAAAGAACTGCATCAGGTTCAATGGGCATCCTTTTGATAAACTTTTCTGCATCGTTTAGATGTCCGGCTCGAGCAAGTAGATCGACCATGCATCCATAGTGTTGAATTGTGGGTTTTACTCCGTATCTCTTCTCCATTTTATTGAAATAAGAGTAGCCCTCCCTAACCCAACCCGCATTTCTGCAAGCAGACAAAACCGCGGTTATTGTCCTCTCATCTGGTCTTATATTGAGTTGTTCCATTTGACCGAACAAATCAATGGCATCTTTACACTTCCCATGGCTGGCAAGGCCAGAAATCATGGACGTCCATGCAAATGCGTCTTTGTTCACAATAATGTCAAATACTTGTCGAGCTCTATCTATGCACCCACATTTTGCATACATGTCTATCAGAGCTGTAGTAACATTATCCTTTGAATCAAGCTTGATCTGTTTTACAATCTGATGAACTTCCCGCCCAATACCCAGTGCCCCTGTATCTGCGCAAGCTCTGAGGACAGAAACTACTGTCGCATCATTAGGTGCAACACCCTCCTCTTGCATCCGCTTGAACAATTGTAGGGCCTCAATTGGGCGGTCATCGTCAACGTAACCATCAATGATTGAAGTCCAAGAGACCACGTCTCGGTTGGACATTTTCTCGAACACCCTTGTTGCACAATCTGATTCTCCGCAAGAAGAGTACATGTGGATGAGGGAATTTTGTATGAACCGATCCGATTGAAGGCCAGTCTTGTAGATTAGCCCGTGGAATTGTTTTCCTTCTCGGGTCCTTCGCAAGCGGCAACAAGATTTGAGAATGAAAGGGTAGGTGAAGTTGTCTGGTTTGGGTGCATGGTCTTGTTGTTGCATTGATAGGAAAAGGAGGAGAGCCTGGTCTGGGTCTGTGCTTCTCGCATAGCCTCTGATCATGGTGTTCCAGAAATATGAATTTGGGTTTGGGAGAGAATTGAAGATTTGGCGGGCATAGGTGAGATTTCCAGAATTGGACAGCGCAGAGAAGGAGACGAGCTTGCTTAAGGGGAGGGTATTTTCGTCTTTTCCTGTTTTGATCATTTGGGCGTGTAGCTGTAGGGCATGGGTCATGGTGGTGATTTCCATGGTGGAGAGAGCGAGAGAGAGAGAGAGAGATCCCAACGTTCTGAACTCAAGAAAGTGCACTTAACGCTGCTGGGCTTGCAATGCGTATCATTAACCGATCTGTCGTTTAATGATGGTCTCGGTACGGGGGGAAAAACGAGTAAAACTTTGATGCAAGCGTGACTGTCATTGAGACCGATGACAGCCCACAATACGAGCCACGTGGCACATTCTTAGAGGACGATGACCGTATGGATGTGGGGCCAATCCCTAGGTGAACCTACAAACCAAAAATCAACATGATTAGTGATATCTAGGCGTTGGGTTGGAGTTATTTTCATGGGTTGATTTTAACGGTGTGAATTTGAGCATCATTGACCATTATTGGGGGTACAAAGATCCAAAGGTTTGAAATCACTAATCCAGTTGATTTTTGGTTTGTAGGTCCAGCTAGGGATTGACCAAACATCCATACGGTCAGAGTCCTCTAAGAGTTCCACGTGGTTCATATTGTGGGCTATCATCGGCCACCAGTCCACTGTCCACTGTCATCAATCGTAACAAGCTGTAGCTGACGCTACTTGGCGACAGCTATTGCGTTCCTTTTTGTTACTCACACCGCTGCCATTTGGGCTAACTCACGCATGGATGTTTAGCCCGGAAAAAATTTAGATGCAGAGGATGAGTGGTACATTTGGACCACTCATCTTAACTTTTAGTAACCCAAACTTAACCGGAGTTAACATTTTACATCATTTTTAAAACCAATATTATATTAATTAGTTTCTTTCTTAAAACAAAACTCTAAAAATCAAAAGTATCCTATTTGGCTAGACATTCCTCCTTGCACGTCGTCTTCTTCCCTGAACCCCTCCTTCACCTCTTGCATTTAAGGTTACGGCAAAAATGGGACCACCAAAATCGTCCACCTGATCTTGCAACAGCAAAAGCTTTACTACTAAAGTTGGAGAAATCACAGATACACATTCAATATTGTTGATCTTTCTTGTCTCGCATACCAATACAAATTGCCCTTTTGTTTCCCTTCTTGGGCATGGAAAATGGAAATCTTAACCTGGCGATGGGTTGGGATCCAATATATCCAAAGCTGACTTGATTATTAGTCAAATAAATAGAAAAAACATACCAAGGTATCCAGATTCACCCGAACTACTAATCGGCTTCAAAACTTTGGGCTTTTCAGGCTATTGTTTGACTAAACCAATTTCTAATATATAGAATTCTCGTGAGTAAAAAGGCTCCACTTATAGATTCTCATCAAGATGTTTTTAATTTCACTTTGAGTTGGGTCTTCCGAATAAGATGGTTACAAACACGACAGATTCACAATTCCTTCGCTCATTCAGATTGTTTATTCATAAACCTGTTCTCTAGGATTTGTGGAATCACATCCAGGGTTTCCAGGGTTAAGGGTACATTTACTCGTTTCTACAATTCGCGCAACTTCCTTGGAAGGGCAAAAAGTGAAGAAGTGGTCAGGAAGAAGACTACGTGAAAGGGGGAAGGTTAGGCAAAAAAGAAGACTTGATTTTTTACTGTTTTGTTTTTAAATGTAAAGTAATATTAGTTTTAAAAATAATTTAAAATGTTAACTCTAGTTAAGTTGGGGTTTTAAAAATTCAAGATGTGCGGTCCAAATGTATCACTCATCCTCTGCATCTAAATTTTTTCCGACATTCATACCATAAATCAGCTTGTTTGATGATTTTTAGCAGTTGGTTTTAGTACTCGAAAAACCAAAAAAAGGTTGAATCTAGCAGCTAATCATGCCTTAAAATAGTACTAAAATCTAATACATGGATATTACCAATCAGGGTGATTTTGGGTTTGTATATCCACCAAGGGATGGGCTAAACATTCATGCTGTCAGTGTGCCCAGAGAGAAGAGCTGTGCGTGACAAAAATGCGGTAGCTGACGCCAAAAAGAGTCAGCTATTACATCGCTATTACATCTTTTCCTTTTTTTTTTTTCAATGGTCTCGCATTCCGGAACCATCAGGAACGGGACCTATGTTACATGCGATGCATATTGATGATATAAGCATTGACTTTGCATATAACGGTCATGATCGGAGCGCACGTGTGCACCCATTTTGGTACATTTCAAGAGAGAAAAGCACGTTTGTGGGCTTGACCTAGTTGATTTCCAAGCCCATCCTGCTTAATACAATATTCAGCTTGCTCCAAGCCTAGAACCAACAATGTGTACTTGGTTTATGACTTAGATCTATTTAAAGAGCCATTAATATAATGGGCTATCTTTAGGGCCAATTTCTTAGCTACAAAACTGGGCTTGGACTACTCTTAGGCTCGTAATCCCTGCACAAGCCCAAGCAATGTGCATGCCCAGAAAAAGGTCAAAATTGTAAGTCAAGATCTTGTGAAGTGCTAAAAGGGTAAAGGAGAGTTAACCTGTCGATGGAGTTGGTGAGAGTGTTTTGGAAAGTGATGGTGTTGTCCGAGGATGGTAATGATCGAGACCTTTGGATGGGGGTCTTCGAGTTTGGGTGGTCTGAATCACGAGGACTATAAGTAGTCTTGACTTAGCGAGGGCGGTAGTGGTCTAGGCCGTTGGATTGGGTCTTCAGGTTTGTGTGGTCTGAATCGTGAGGACTATCAGCAGTCTTGACCCTAGTTAGCAATTCGGCATACGGAAAAAAGTCGGGACAGGAATAGTACAAATGTAATCCGTTTAGAAAATTTCGTAATATGGTTAAAAAACGGTCAAATAAACGGGAAACAAGAAAAAAAACAGTTCGAGAATAATTTGTGTATAATACGATTTAGTATAAAGAGTCCGGCATGGAAAATATATGGTCTATTTTTAGGTGAGGCCAGGTGCGGGATAAAAATTACCTAGATAAAAAAAGTTCCCACATGGAACACTTTTAGAGACCATTGATAGTATGGATGTTAGGCCCATCCCTAAGTGGATGTACGGACCAAACATTAGCATGATTAGTGCTTTATATTCGTCACATTTTAGTCTTTTTAATGGGTTGATTTTTCAACCATGGGATTGGGTCATTATTTTGGGGTGGGTACAAAGATTCAATGGCTTAAAATCATGAATCAGACTGATTTTCAACTGAGATTGGAGATCGACAAGTTAAAAAAGACATTGATCTCTAAGAATGTGATAATGGAATTTTTTTTCGCACGTGCTGAATTTGAAGTATTATTGGAAAGTTTTATTAAAAAAAATGGAAATACGTGTTTTAATCAGTTTTAGAGAAAAAAAAAAAAAAGAGGGGGGGAGAGTATGATCCGTACAATTCAATGTATACGTTGTTTAAAACGTTTTCTAAAATAACTTACTATTCGGGTACAATACGTGTATAGTACGCAGAATTGCTAACTAGACTCTTGACTTAGGGACGAGGTGACCACCAGGGATGATGGTGAAAACATATATGGAAATAGCGAGGAGATAACAATAAAAATGACATGAAAAATGTTATGTATTCATTGACTAGTGGGTCCTACTCCGAACCTTTATGCTGACATATCACCCATGGTTTTAAAAACGGCCGTCTAAACGGTTTTAACCGCCGTTTAAACGGTAACGCCCCAAGCCCGTTTCCGTTAAAACCGTTTAAACACATTTTATAGGTTTTGAAAAAAATGGCCGTTAAAATCGTTTAAACAGCCATTTAATTTTGAAAAATTTTGTGAAAAAAATGGCCTTTAAATCTGTTAAATTCTGTTTTTTTTTTTTTTTTTTTTTAAATTTCAAAATTTGAATTTCAACACCACTTATTCCTTGTTTTTTTCATTAAAATCATTAAAACCGTTAAAATCCGTTTAATTCCACTTTTTTCCATTTTTGCCCCTGATCATTTCAATCCGTTTAAACGATTTAAATGGTAATGCCCACGGTCCGTTTAACCATTAAAACGGCCTCCTTTAAACCTTGATATCACCATCCTAATATCTTATTGGACCAACCTAAGAGATTTTCTATCCAAAAATCAACCTAACGATGTGATCTTGACCATTCAATTATACAATATTAGTACATTTTCCTAGACTGACAATAATATTTTAATGATCACCTGAAATAATATAATAGTGGGTCGATTTATTTATTTATTTATTGGTTGCCAATAATAAGAGTGTGCCACGTGATTCATACTTTGATGTGCCACGAGGCACTCTTAGAAACTAATTTATTGGGTTAAGCCTGATGATGTTCACTATAGTATGAGCCACGTGGCACTCTTAGAACCCACTGACCGTATGGATGTTTGGCCCATCGCTAGCTGTAGTTGCACACCAAAATTTAACTTGATTAGTAACTTCTCTGTTGGATTAGAGTCTTCTTCATGGTTTATTTTTAACCGTGGATTTCGAGCATTATTTGGGGTACTCAGATCCAAAGGTTTATCGGGATAATTTTGGGTACGTAGGTCTACCTAGGGATGGGCCAAACATCCATACAGACAGTAGTCTCCAAGAGTGTGCCGTGTGGCTCACTCTGTAGTCTGTCATCAACGTTGATGATAGACCTCCTACATGACAACATTGTTGTGCGTGGTGTGAACGTGTGAAGCAAGGGGATCTGAATTGAAAATAAGAAGTGTATTTTAGTAACAACCCCTGAAACCTGGAAGTAATTAGTAGTACCCCCTTGTACTTTAAACTTTAGGATTACCCCCTTGACCTAGTTTAACCATCATTTGACTAACGTTTAAATGTGACATGCATCATGCGCCTGTTAATGCACCTATGAAAGGATCATAATATTGCAAGTACAATGCTAACAAAGTGTCATTCACGTCCGGTTTAACTTAAGTCAACCACTGATAAAAATAGGTCAAGGGTGTATTACTAATTGCTTTCAAATTTTAAGGGGATGTTACCAAAATACTCAAATAAAAATAATGACATTGAAAATTAATTAAGCGATAGTAGGAGCTGAAAATGTAATAATTGCTTAAATATGGGTAAATAAGGGTAAGCATGGAGAAGCATTTAAAGAGATAGAAAGTGGTGAAGCCCGGGTCATTGCCAACCCAAGTTTTGGCTCTATAAGGATAGATAGATAAATACTCATGAGGTAGGGTTTTGGAAATTATAAGCACATCATCTAAGAGGTGGGCCACCAAATGGACAATTAGATAGCTCTCAAAAGAGTGAGTTAAAGTGGAAAAATCTATGATTTACCGACTTCTGTATCAAAAATTTGATGCAGAAGTTTTTGATACAGAAGTCCCTCAATTTGCCACGTACTAGATTCTTTCGGGCCCATTGCCTCTATGAATGTTTGGCCCACATCTTGGTGGACCCACACACCAAAAATCAGTGTGATTAGTGATTCCTAACTATTGGATTTGAGCACTTTTTCATCATGAGCTTTGAACCAATTCATAGGCCTCTTCATAAAGTCCATGATGAAAAAGTGCTCAAATCATACGGTTAGAAATCACCCATCACGCAGATTTTTGTTGTGTAGGTCTATTATAGTGTGGGCCAGACATTTAAGTGGTAAGTGGGCCCGCACGAGCCTATTACGTTGCAATTTGAGGGACTTCTGCATCAAAATTTTGATACAGAAGACTGCATCAAAGAACAGCCAGTTAAAGTGTTAGATGACCGCGAGAGAGCAGAAATTTGCTAACCGAGGTTCGTCAGCACTGTTGATGAACGACCACAATATGAGCCACGTGACACACTTTTTGGGATCAGATGTTTGGCCCAACCCAATGTGGATTTACATACCAAAAATAAGCCTGATTAGTGATTTTTATGCATTGGATTGGAGTCATTTTCTTGGATTGATTTTTAACCGTTGATTTGAGCATTATTTGGGGGTCCAAAGATCCATGGGACTGAAATCACTAATCAGGTTGAATTTTGGTATGTAAGTCCACCTAGACATGAGCCAAACATCCATATGGTCAGTTGTCTCTAAAAGTCTGCCACATGGCTCATATTGTGGTCAGTCAGCAAAGTTCTACTCATAGTGAGAGGGTAGATTGGAGAGTCCATCATTCGCGTGAGGCTTTTAGGGAAAATTTTTGAAGCAGTGGATTTTTGAAGCAGCAAAGCCCATGCCCATTGCTTCGCTACTTCAAAATTTTTCTCAGGCTTTTACCTCTTCTGCTCAACATTTACATGATTGGCGGGCCCTCTTCGTGAGAGAATAACGTATCTGTGTGCGCAACGTGAGCCCAATACAAATATTTTCTTGAGCCTAATACAAAATACAAAGCTTCTGTCACAACGCAAAACGCAAGCCACATGGCATAATTTTAGCAGACGCTGACCATATGGATGTTTGTCCAGTCCCTTGGTGGACCTATAAACCAAAAATAAGCCTGATTAGTGATTTACAGCCTTTGAATATTTACACTCAAATAATGCTCAAATTCCTACCACTACAATTAACCCATGATAATAACCTCAATCGAATCGTTTAGAAATCACTAATCAGGCTGATTTTTGGTTTAGAAGTCCACCGAGGGAGGGTGAGGCTTCATGCGCCAGGGCCGTACGGACCAAACAAAACCGCTCTGCTCATGATGTGCCACCCGTGAGCAAAAAGATGAAGTAACCGTATCCCCGACTAACTTGGATTGTGGTTGTGTTTGGGGATACAGTTACTTCCATTTTTTTGCTCAGGTGGCACAACATGAGCAGGGCCGTTTTGTTTGTTTCATACGGCCCTGGTGCATGGAAGCCGGACTGGCCAAACATCCATACGATCACTCATTTTTTACGTCTATCAGTCAACACTCGACAGTAATATCTGAGTCTACTTTTGGTCACTTGACAAGTGTCCATGAATACTTGACAAGACTGTTTTCTAAAAGATATTTAACTTTTACAAATGTAAAACAAGGGTTATCATAGGTACGTGTCAATTGTAGATGCTTTAGTGATCGAGATGGGTCACTAAAGCTAGTGACTAACAATACAGTTTCGTTACCGGTGCATTTTCGTCAAATACTGTCAAATATTAACGGGAAGATGGAAAGCTCACTGAAAAACGGAAAAATTTATTTACCACCCACAAATTGTGCAAGCACCCGTATAAAATGTCGCTGACTGCTCATGATGACAGTCCCCGATGAATCCCACAATAGAGCCACATGGCACACTTCTAGAGGATGCTGACCGTATGGATGTTTGGCCAATCCCTATATGACCTATAACCAAAAATAGCCTGATCAGTGATTTCTAAGCATTGGATTAGAGTCATTTTCATGGGTTGATTTTAACCATCGGAATTTGAGCATTATTGACCATTTTCGTACAAGGATCCAAAGGTTTGAAATCAGCAATCAGGCTGAGTTTTGGTCTGTAGGCCCATCTAGGGATTGGCCGAACATCCAATACGGTCGACATCCTCTAAAAGTGTTCCATGTGGTTCATATTGTGGGCGGGCATCGGGGCTGGTCAGTGTGAGCGGTCAGTGAAGTTTTACATTACTCGGGGTGCTTGCACAATTTGTGGGGTGCAAATTAAATTCCCCACCTGGAAAATTGGCCAAATCATTCCCCTTCTGCCTTCTACCTTCTACATTTCCTCGCACAAAATAAAAAGAGGCTCCTTAGCTAACTGTGAGTTGTGACAGATCTCCTCCTGTGTAAAGGCTTCACCTTTTGCCCAACAAAACAGGAACTCTTGGAGAGCCTATCTTTTTATTGCTTATGTTTCCTTTCTGTGTTTTCGTTTTCTAGGATTTACAGTGATAGATCTTGCTCCCGGGTCATCTGGGTATGTAACTTTCCTACTCTCTAACATCCAATTTTAGTTTTGAATCTTAATTCTTCCCTGAATATTGTTTCAAACAAGAGTTTAGATGATCTTTGTTCCTTTATGAGTTTAAATTCTTGGGTTCTTCTATTTTTCCTAATTTAAATTACTAATTTTCTTCAATTTTTTCATGATTACTTTCTTTCTACTTGTTTTGCTTTGAGAAATATAGGTTACTTATGTCTTTGTTAATTTATTATTGCTGATTGAGTTGGGTCTAATCTAAAGTTTCAATTTTCTTAAAATTATTACCTGAATCTTGTTCATTCGTTGTGTTGTGTTTGTGTTTGTGTTTGTGTTTGTGTCTGTGTCGGTGTCGGTGTCTGTGGGGGGGTTGATGATTTTGATTTCTATGTTTATTTGATCTCTTTAATTTGTGTTCTAGTTTTGAGACCTTTAGTTTCAAATTTCTGGAAATTAGATGAAACGATATTGTTAATAGTGTAACTTCAGAATGTTGGAGTTTCTTTGTTTTTTTCTATTGGCGTGTGTTACTTAGATTCATTTTCATTTTTAATTGATTTTTTGCTATCTTTTCTTTTTTCGTCTTGTGATTTAAGATCTGATTTTAGGGTTTTTATTTTCGAAGACCGATTTGAAGTCATGGTGAAGGACACTGAGTATTATGACATCTTGGGTGTGAGTGTTGATGCATCTTCGGCCGAGATCAAGAAGGCTTACTACATCAAGGTAACTTCTTGACTGTTATTAAATCTGTATAAACCTAGAAAATATAATTCGGATTAAGCAGTAATGAAACAGAATTCACTCACAAGTATGCTGCAACAAAAACGTATGGCAATGGCAGAGATCTGTAGAATAGAAAGAATAAACTTATCGGTGATATAGCAGTAGTAGAAGACAGCTGTTGTAGATCGAGGTTCGTGCTCTGCACGATGTCCTTAAGGTGAAAAACGCCGCCGCATTTATGTTGTCGGCCTGTTGTTGCGTACACCTCCCAGGATTCAACGATCTTCTCTTCTGTACCAACACTGTACGAAGAGAGGAACTCACTGTATCGAACTCCAGAAAATCGCAGTAAAGAAGAGAGTAAAACAGAGATGAATTTTTTTGTTATTAAAACAGTGAAGGGAGAGTCCAAATATATAAGGGATGTAATCCAACGGATGGATCCTATACGTGGGACACGTTTCCCACGAAATAGGTGGTGGAAGTTACACACGGTTATCATTCTAAGAATGAGTCCAAACTTTGAGTAAAAAGATAGGATTTAATAACTTCCCACTTCCCACGACCCCGAGCCCGGCCCGGCGCGGCGCGCACGCGCGTGCGTGTGTGTGGTAAAGCATAGTTGTGCCCTATGGGCACAAAATACGGGAGGCCCAAGGGCTCCACCCTTTATGGCCAACTTTCCTCCTTATATACCCAAGGAGACTTATTCTCTCAAGCAATGTGGGACTAAAAGAGTGGGTAAACTATAGTATAAAAGCATGAACCAAAATATTGGTTTCCCTCCAAAATTTTTAGTTCAAAAGGTTTGAAATAAAGTAGCTAGTACAAAAGCAAAAGAGACAAAAAAAAAAAAAAAAGCACAATGGCTAGAGGTCTAAGGATCAAACCTCTTAGCCATCTAATTTTACAAAGAGGACTATAAATAGTATAAGATTATAAGATAAATCATTTTTCCATTTTTTATTCAAATAAATCCAACATTGACCTTTGCGTCCATTGTGTTATCTTTAGAAGAGGATTGGTTTACAAATTTCCCCAGGTCTGGATGATTGGGTTTAGTTGGGTTAAGCTGCTTGTTTGAATTGCTACTTTTCATGTCATCAAATTGTAAAATTTCGCTACTTATGAAATGAAGAACAGGGAGCGATGAGAACTACTTCCATTTCTTTTTCTTTTTGGGTTGCAGATCTGTTAAAAGTAAGCTACAAGAAATGAAATTTTGAGAACTTAGACTGAAAAGTGGTGGTTAACCACCGTCCTTTGGTCTTCTTTAGTGTCCTAACTTGTATATTCGTACTGGATGGTGATCTTTGGTGGCATAGTGTTCCAACTACTGTATTTTGTGAAGCCACTATAGGACCTAAAGCACAATGGAGCTTGTTTCTTACTTGAATCTTTTCTTCACACACAAAACAGAAGTGGGGTACCCTTTCATGTATTAATTTGTTGCGGATTCTTGCTCAGAATCAATTTCCTCATTTTGAGAGGCTCTAATAATATTTTCATTTGCGCTACCCCTAGAAGCAGGAATAATACGTCCAAATCCTAAGCTAAAGATTGGGGTTGATTTCACATCCCTGTATATGGTTATGGACTTGGTGCCGTAATTACTGTTTCCCTTTCTTTCTCTCCCTTTATTAAAATATTTTTTTTTACAAAATTTAGGTATCTTACAAAAAAAAAATTTACAGAATGATTATGAGATCTTCTGATTATAAAGTTATACCATTTGTTTCTTTTGTAGGCAAGGCTGGTGCACCCAGATAAAAATCCTGGAGATCCCAAAGCTGCCCAGAATTTTATGGTAGGCTCTTTGGTTTAATTACTTATTTAAGTATGAATTAGAATCTTGAATTGTCTAAGAAATGTGGTTGTTTTATCATTATGTTAATCAGTACATTTACCAAATAGAGAATCCTGTTAAAGTGTTCTTTGATCGTAAGACTGAAATTATCTATGAGATTCGTTCTTCCCCAGTTATGGAATTGCATTTATTTTGAGTTTCCTCAGATTTATACAGTTCAAGAACCGTCAAATTTTTTTTCACAAAGTTTACATCTCTCAGTGCTCTTACATTGTTATTCTGCTGATCATGCTAAATGCCCAAAGGTACTTGGGGAGGCTTATCAAGTTCTAAGCAATCCCACAAAGCGTGAAGCCTATGACCAGCATGGAAAGGAAGGTGTACCGCAGTAAGTTGATGCAAACTCACTTTAGGGTGTCCTAAGGTCAACTGTGAGACCCTTTCTTCTTGTCAAAACTCAGAAGTTATTTCTTCACATTGGCTGTGTAAACATCTCTAGTAAGAAAATTATGCTCTACCATATATGTGCAATGCTTTTCTTTTTCTTTCTTTATATGAAAGGAGAAGAAAGAGTTAGCATTTGTACATTAACTTATTTCCCAATTTCAGGGATTCAATGGTGGATCCTGCTGCACTATTTGGGATGATTTTTGGGAGTGATGTTTTTGAAGACTATGTCGGACAGCTTGCCTTGGCTTCTTTGGCATCTGTGGAAACTGAAGAAGACTCGCAGGTCCCGGAAGTCCAGAGGCAAAAAGTTATGGACAAAATGAGGGTATCAGTCATCCACTAGTGTTCTCAAATATATTAACCATCCCTATTCATTTTAGTGAATATTCATGTCTTTGTTGAAGTACAGGAGATACAGACGGAGAGGGAACAAAACCTTATAAAACTTCTGAAAGATCGCCTTCAACTATTTGTTGAAGGTCAAAGGGATGAGTTTGTAAAGTGGGCAAACTCGGAATCCCGTCGTCTGTCACAAGCTGGTAAATTATTTTTTTTTGTCTTATTTTTCAATACTTTTTTACTTAACAGATTTTATTGATTAAACAGTAAAGGACTGCGGAACACCTTCCCTAGCGTAAGAATCGGTGACATCATTAGCTCCCCTCCAGTTATGCTGGAAACTGATTTCCAAAGTCTAACCAAGTCCACCATCTTTGCTAGAATAACAGCCAGTTCTCACTTCTCACAGGCCTGGTCCCTTTCTGGAGTCCCATCTAATCATATTAAGCAAGTCACCTTCCACCATTAAAGGGCTTGAGAGGTGCATATCAAATAACCTGGATTCTTTTCTAACTGTTGCCCCTGCCTCATTAGAATTCTTAAAACCAAGCAGACGCCAAAAGCCATTTTAACCTCTCCATTGTCAGCTCTTAAATACTGGATTGCTCTGGGGATTTCTACCACTTGGACAAACCATTTAACGATCCCTGTCATCTCTTACCACTGGAGACCACCTGATATTTCCACGTTGGGTATGTCCAAACTAATTTTAAGGGTAAATTCTGAGGAGTTATCTTCCTTTTCTCCAATCGATTGAGCTATCTCTATATTAATATAATAGCAAAATCTAATTCACTTCTATGAACAATCTTCCCCTCCTAGGATACTTATCTTGAAATTCTTTACAGTTTCTTTCCTTTTAGATGCTTCAAAACAAGGTGACTAGAAGGTAAATCCTTTTGTATGTTATGCCACTTTGTCAATATAATGCAAAGTAAATGTTTTTTCTTTCTTTTCAACCTGGATCAACTGTGGAATCTGTGAATTGAAATAGTTATGGCATCACAAATGCTACAAATTAATGTCATACCCGCCTTATATGCTTTAAATGGGACAGAAACTTGGGCATCATGCACTCTGTACTCATGAAATCATATTTCCTGCGAATTCCAGCTTTTGGTGAGGCTATGCTACACACTATTGGTTATATTTACACAAGGAAAGCTGCAAAAGAAATTGGGAAGAACATACGGTTTATGGGGGTGCCATTCCTAGCAGAGTGGGTGCGAAACAAGGGTCACCATATAAAATCACAAGTAACAGCAGCTTCAGGTGAGACTGTTTCCGTAATAGAGAGCTTCTTTGGAAAAGAAATGTGGTCTGGGTCCCATCAGTTTTTGTTAGAGCTTTTAAAATGGACCCAACGAACTTTTTTGCCTTTTGGAACATGTAGGCGCCGTGTCTTTAATTCAAATTCAGGAAGGACTGAAGAAAGTGGAGCTGGGTGAGAACAAAGAAGAGAACTTGTTAAAAACTATCGAAGATAAGAAAGATATCATGGTTAATTCTCTTTGGAAGATCAACGTGGTTGACATCGAGTCAACTCTCTCACATGTCTGCCAAGCGGTGAGCTTTGATTTTCTACTATTTTTTTTCCAACAAAATTATATTATGCTCTAGACTTGACCTAGATGAGGAAAATTAAGGTATCCCTTGGGTCGATTGTGAAGATGAAGTGGTGGTTGTGTTACAAATGCTAGGGTGTGAGACCTGTCATATGATGGGCCTGCATGGAGATGCCCTAGGCTGAAAATCCCCCAGAAGATGATCCCTAACCTTTAACTTCTATAACATTCTGTTGCATGATCAGAAAAAAACCATGGTGGAATGACCCAGGATACGCCATGATTAGAATTATCAGATCAGGTTGATTATTGGCCTAACATATCTCACAGGTAGGAACCAATTGAATGGTTGGCCTTACAACTCTGCGCGTTCAGCACATGTACTTCTGTGGGTTGGTAGATTATGTAGTCTACTTGATGATCACCTTTGATATCTGCAGTCAGGTACATGTTTTAGACAAATACAAGGATGCCAAATATTTGACCCCAATAGACCTGCCAAACATGTTCATACTTGGCTTATGTAGTGATATATTCTCATGTAAATTTTTTTCCTTGACGGACATTTTTGGTGAAGATGATCTCCTCACAATGGATATCACCTTAGATATCTGCACTCAGGTACATGTTTTAGACAAATACAAGGATGCCAAGTATTTGTCCCCAATAGACCTGGTACTCAAGCATGTTCATACTTCATACTTGGCTTATGTAGTGATATATTCTTATGTAATTTTTTTCCTTGACGGACATTTTTGGTGAAGATGATCTCCTCACAATGAATATCATCCTAAAAAACTCAGCACTTTCTGAAACTTTTAACCCTATCAAGTGGAGTTGAATAAACAGTAAAAGTGGACAGTTCAGAATTTTTCAACTTGTAATCCACTTTTCATAAAGCTAGAAATGTCGGAATGGGCTCTTTTTTGTGAAACTGATATCCATGTTGAGAAGAATGTTGTCACAAAAAATCAGCCCTTAACTCATCTTCATGTGGGCCCCACGACCATTTGTCTTAGAAGAAATCAATTCTGTCTTAATAAGAGCCTTTTCATGTGTCTGACACAACCAATCTTTTAAAATACCATTACTTGCATATCAAGAAAATGATTCTTAGTTTTATGCATCTGCTTCAGGTTCTCAAAGATACTAGTGTTTCAAAGGACACGCTAAAGCTACGAGCCAGAGCATTGAAAAAGCTTGGAACAATCTTCCAAGTAAGTGATGGTTTTATTCCCTTATGTTCATGTTACTCTGTCATTTCATAGTGATATTTTGAACATCTCCTATTAATACTGAGTTGTGATCTTAAAGACAAGATGTGCTTTTTCCTATTTCACACACGGGCTTATCTATTAATGTTAAATTGATTTGAATTCTAACCTATCGAGAAAGTGATCTGAAACAGCTCAGTTGGTCAGGTCTTTGGGGGGCTTGTACCCGCAGTAATACCCAAAGAGCTGGTATCGATCTCGTTCTTACTTTAAGGGGTTTCAAAAAAAAAAAATTGACATAGAATCAAAACAAAAAGTGGTTAAGAAAGAAAAGATGTGGAGGTTCACATATTTAAGCTTTAGGGTGACTTCAATTTCTTTCTTCCTTTTTTTTTTCACAGGAAACAAATTCTCTAGCCAAATACGTCCCAATCCCTTACTTTATAAATCCCAAAACCATTAGTTTTATGTCTAATTTATACTATCTTCTATTTCTAAGGGAATGTTGAAGAGCTACGATAGAGAAATCAGCCAAGTTTGAAGAGGCTATATTTCTGCTTTCGAACCAGAGTATGCTGTGAATTAAGTTTGATACAATTAATCATACAACATTCCAATGATCTCCTCCTCAAAGCAAACAAATAAGGGAACCTTTCACCAAGAATCCAGATACTTGGCTATTATCAAGCTTTATGATCTTGTTGGATTGGAACAACATTCAAAAGTTTTGACGAGTTGAGAGACCTACAATTGGGTTCTTTAAACTTTGACCAGTTACTTGACATAGATTTAAGTAAGCCTAAACTTGAGACCTAGTTTCAACTTAATTTGAACTCTGGCTGCTGTCTGGGTTATCCAACACCTTAGAGGTAATTTTTTCTTGGTAGATAAGCTGGGACATAGTTAACCAAGTAAAAGGCAACAAAATGATTTTTTTGTCGTATGCGTAAAAGATATCAGGCAGATTTATGTCTAACTTTGTTTCCGAAAGAAAACTGTTTTCCCTTCCGAAAGATATTGCTGGCCTTCTAGAAGTAGTAAAATTGTTTTGATTTCGGAGAACAACATAGATAGCTAAATCTTCTTGTTTTGGTCTCATAATCAAAGGGTAATTGTATACCTTGTGGGTGCACCTGCATCTGCATCTGCAACTACACAGCATAGGATGCACTAAAATGGGCAACAAATAATAATGCAACTAGTTCATATCATGGAATGCTCATGTTTTCTCTTTAACTCTCAGGGTGCCAAGGTTCTTTATAGAAGAGAAAACAGTCTGCGCTACGAAAATGACAAAAAGACATGTGCTGAATCATCCTCAAAGATGGCATGATGTGTTGGGTACCTGAATTCATCTAGTAGACGTATATGTATGTGATTTGGTCTTGAACAATGTTTTCGTTATCAATTATATTCCGCCTTGCCCTCTCAGTTTTCTCTTGATTCTTTACTTGGTCGAAATGCTACCTTCCAAATTCTGCCTAATGTTGTACTCTCTTGTGTTTTAATGTGGGTTGTTTAATGTTATGATTTTAAGTACCTAAATACTTCTTTAGATCAATTTCGAAGAGAGAAAGCAAGACTATTTTTTCTGAATCAACAGAGATGTAGTAGGGTGGGACATAAAAAGCACCTTATTTTTGGAGTGTGAAGGCGCTTGATCTAGTTAGTTGAGAACCAGTACTTGGATCTGGGTTCGGAAGGATCGAACATGGGGGAATCCTTCTACTTGTGACACACCACATAATTGAAGTGCAAGGGTTGCCCATCCAAATGTTGGTATTGTCAGTTCAAGACTTACCTCGTGTTGGGTAATTTTCAACCATCCAATGAATAAAATTCAACATTGATGGACAGTAGTGTGTTGTGGATCATGCTCATCAGTCCGTACTGTCTGAATACTAGATGCAGACTCTTTTCGATTAATTTGGTATGTGGAATATTTTCCCTGGGGACCTGTTAGATTCTAACTTTTTCATGGTGATTTCTGGCCATTAAATTTAAATATTTTTAATGGATACTCGGATTGAATGCCTAGAGAGAACCCAATCAGGCAGGTTGATTTTTGGTGTGTAGGTCGATCAAGTAGATTACTGAATACGAAAGTGCTCCCGGTGACATTTTTATGAGCTCCACATGGAAAAATGCTCCACGTACTAAACTGTTTTGCCGAACTCTGGTGTTTCAGAAATTAGGGACCTGGTGACGTGGTGCTAAAACCAGTTCCAAGGAGTCCATATCGGTCACGAACATCCTTGTCCTTGGTCACAATGTAACTGTGTTTCAGAACACATTTTGGCCCAAAAGATTCACTTTTAATACAGAGACAATAATCTCTCAGAAAACAAAGAGATACATGACACTCCCCCATAACCAAACACCTATGAAGCCGCCTGAGTATTTCCTCTTTTTTTTTGTCATTCACCAAAAAATAAGGACCGAGGATGATTTTGCCGAGTAGGGACACTTGCAAACCCCAATAGTCGTTACCTTCAACACCAATAAATACATTTTTCATTTTCTGATTTAATTTAGGCACCTGGTGCAGGGTCCACTTTTCGGTTGCTATATTTCCCAAATCTCCTTGCAACTCCGGCATCAGTTAAGGTGTCCCATACCTACAAATATTCAGTGTCCACCCTCATCATCATCATTTTAAATATGAAATACTTGGAAAACCAAAAGGAACGGAAGAAGCAAAATAAGGAATTCACTACTCACTTGAAGTTTCCCTTTAGAGCCTCCTATGGCTAGCAAGAAAGGGCTATCCTCTGAGAAGGAAATGGAAAACACAGCTCCCTGATAACATTTTTTACCAAAACATTAGCCACACACATCAGGTCAGATGTGCTAAATTCTATAGATGCTCTACATCATTTTGATGGCATCCATCCGATTTACACAAATAGAAAATGAAAAATCAAAAGTTCAAAAAATAGAAAAAGGGAAAGAAAAAAAGAGGGGTAAACGGGGTTATGGCTTCCATTAGCCCAACCACCCAAAAACTCTCTCTTGCTTTACGTCAAATGCCGATGACTCCCTGTTACATCATACATGCCTACCTCCACACGCACACAAACAGATAAACACAAGAAATGAATGTAGATTGCATAACTTTCCACATCTAAACCATATGAAGGTACAGATCTTTCCACTTGTCCTCACAGATATGAATACCTTTCCACATAACAGTATCATGTACTTACATGCATGTATACAAACTTACGAATGCCCTTCCACACACAATATTATGTAAGAGCATTCAATGTGGGATGAAACAAGGTGGGAGTTGAAAATTTTCTGGCATGTCTCTGGCCATAGAATACTTACATCTCATTATAGCATGGGATACAATAAAAAGAAATCTGATCAACTCGACCATAATATATAAAACTGTAGAAAACCAAAAAAAAATAGTTCCCAATAGCCATGTTAACTTGTTTGCTGTACATGTCTGACATTCATAATATTTAGAAGTCTGACCTAACCATATCAATTTGTCTCCATCTATGTAAACAGAAACAGACATGCGTGTCGGCGTCCGACACAGATACGCGCTATCAGACAGAGCATCTTTAAGAAGCCCATCAAGCAAACACGTGCGTACACTAACTATAATGTAATATTTTAGTTATATTAATCTAAAGCTTTTTATGATAAAAATATGGGGAAAAATATATCAAAATGTAAAAGAAAACATTTATATACGCCGTGGAGCTATCCAATAACATTATTTATAAGACAGAAGACTATGAAACAACTATAGCTGTGTTTAACGAAAGTACTCTGTGGAGGTTGAAACACACAACCCTCATTTAGAAATCATTTATTTAATAAAATTATTAAAATAAGAGTGACACTACCATGTGTCAAGTCCGTGTGTCAACGTGTCTGATACAACAAAAATCCTAAAAGTGTGGTGTCCCTTGTTATATAGGTCTCCATGCTTAGTCAAATCATTTATGCGACTTGGCTATGTTGACTCACTGAGTCACATTATCTATGTCCAACACGTGCAAGATTTGGGAAATTAAGACGCAGTAACTGCTGTTTTGATTAAATGGTTATCTTAACCACTAAGCACACATTTGTAACTTTTCGGCTATTCGGCCCTTTATACAATTTTATACTTATCAAAAAAAAGAGGGACAGCCCAGTCATCAGCAACCCACTTGAGGGTTCAAGAACTTCAGAAGCAGACACACCTCCAAAGACTTGCCAAATCAAAACTATTAACAAAAAAATCAAGTAAAAGATACTTAGATACAGGAAACTTACAGCTTTAGGATTATTGGATGCAACACATGAAGGTTGGTTATTCGATAAATCCCAGAGTTTCACCTGAAACGTATACAGTTGAGTATTCTGTAAATTTTATAAATGGGAAAATAGCCAAATCTGTTAAAAAAAATTGGAATTAAGGACGACTGTCAAGGGTTTACCATTTTATCTGAGGAACCTGTTGCGAGCAGCTGTAGGAAAGCCATAGGAATAAATTAAATAAAGCCAGTGTAGGAACTCAGTTATCTACAGACGGCTCTGATTAGGACTTGAGATGAGAAGACGCATACCTTTGGTGCAGAAGGATTATAGGAGACTGTACAAACAGCTTTGTCGTGTGCATGGAGAGTAAAACATGGCTTGCAGCCCGCAGTTGGGTCTGAAGTAGCAGCCCTGACATCAAAACCTTGAACTGTACCATCTTCCAGACTGACCTGAGAACAAATTTGGGAGAAGGATTAAACCAATTCACCGCTGTCAAAAGGTAACGGAGGGTTCTCCCAGAAGGGAGAATTAATGGAAACTCAGGAAACTACAATTCCAAATTTGGGCATCAGCATTTCCTTCAAGAAAACTTCATTTCTTGCTTCACTTGTTAATAAAATTCCTCAATTTGTAAAAAAAATAACAACAAAAAAAAAGAGGTGTGGATGAAGAAGAAACTCCTTCCAAGTTGTGTGGAACGTGCAGCATGCATGCAGGGGTCCATGAGATCCAGAAAAAAATGCCTACAAATCCGATGGTTACAATCATTCTCCTACATCAATATTTTGGTCCAGGATATCTCAGTGGGGACCATCGCAAACCGAAGGCATTCAATGTCATGTGCACAACACAGGTGGGGGAAGATGGTTTATTCCCTCCATCCTGTTCTGACTTGACTATTCCCCAATTTTGGATTATATCATAATCAATGAAATTAACTCTTCAGCACCGGAAAAAAGAACCTAGGTGCCAGGGAAGGCAATAGGGATGTTCCATGAACTCACCAAAAATGAGTGCTGATCGTGTGGGTCCCACGCCAAGCTCTCAACATCGGCCGTAACTGCTGACTTAATACCTGTGTGTGAAGGATACCTCATGTCCATCTGCATGTTGTACAGAGAGAGAAAACTTCAGGTTAGGATATCTACAAGGGAGTTCAGAATAACTGAAAAATTAACACATTATCATCATCATCAAAAGCCTTATCCCAACTATAGGGGGTCAGCTGCATGAACCCTGTTCCTTCATTCAATTCTTCTAAAGCCATGTCTTCCAAACTAAAAAGTTAACACAATGGAACAAAATATCAAACCTCATTCTCCCTTGTCAATCAAAAGTATGAAATTGTATTGTGGTCCTAAACGACAAGATATCAGATATACAACAAAAATGAAAATCTACCTAGCCAAAGAGAGACGTCATTTGACACATATCAGACATGTCCAACACAATAATATCATACATGTATTTGTTTGTTCACGCGACCATGCGTGAGTTATAGGGAACTGATATATCCATGGAGCCATTTTGATAACCCATGGTAAGTTTCCTTTTTTTTAGCAACTAATGAACTTTTTCTTAAATGCTTAGAGATGTCGTCAAAGATTCCTTCATTAGCAATTAATAAACTTTTTCTTTAAATGCTTAGGGATGTTATCTAAATGCAACTAACATTAAAAACAAGCACAAGTTTTCAAAATCTCTGCACATAAATCACTTTTCTGGAAAGCCCAAGAGGATTTTCAGCTAAGCCCAGTTTTTCATCAAGTTGCCAAGTCAACAAGAAACTTCTCTAAATCACTGATCAGCTCAACGAGTTTATGAAGAACTCAGATGGGCTTTTAAAGAGCAGTTTCTATCATTATCTATAACAATTACATTCACTCACTTAACAAAGGCGAGTCAATGAACTAGGACCTACGCACAAGATCCATATGAAATCCAAGTATTTTAAAATCCGCAACCCAAGTTTCTTCGACAGAAATTTACCAGAAGCACGGCAGCCAAACATTATCAAGCATCACAGTAAGAAGAAAGGCATCATTTATCAATTAATCCTCTTCACAGGGAACTTTATTAAGAAAAAAAGAAAACTTGAAAAGAAATCTAACAAGAACTTGCTAAACTGATTTTATAGTAGAAATGAATACTTCGGTTAGGATGTCCACACGACTGACTTCTGTTCAGATCCACCTGTTAGCACATGGTGCACAAATCAAAGCATACGGACCCATTCAAGGTACTTGATCTAGGAGATCTCCAGTGCCAGAAATCAACCTGACAGATCACCCCAAACCACCTGATCTATAGACTGTGTGCCACTCTCTTTTCTGACCACTCAAAAGAATGCAATAGCTCAGTTGGTTAATCAACCTCTGATTTCAGATTTTCCAGTTTAAATGCATCAGATGGTGGGTCCTGACCCCTCTGCACACGCACCACATGTATGGCACAAGTAAGCCATGATTTTGGTTGAGTCAGCCTCCACTACTAAGATTTTAAGCCTTGTGCACATCTTTCAATAGCTTCTCTGAGTTAAAAATGAATGAATAGAACAAACATCGAAGGAGGCACGGATATCTCTATTACCAAAACAACTGAGTGATCAAAAGATCCACTGAGAAGAACGTCTGGCACATGCCGATTCCATGCAACTGTTTGAACCTGTAACAAGATCAAGAAAGAAGAACCCAGAGCTATCAATACCACTACAGTTTACTAAAACACACTGCAACATATTATCATTGATGGACACTCTAAATTAGTTCCAAGATTTCTACAGAAATTTTAAACCTATAAGGCCCTGTATGGGAATGATTCTTACCCATGAATGCCCATAAAAGCTTTCTAGATCAACATAAATTTGACTTATGAATCCCATCTTTGAATTCTTTATGTGGTCACCATATAGTGCCATATATTCTAATTTATCCAAAGTCATTAAATGGTAAAGACTACAATAAAATTGAATCAAAGCTTCGCCTAGGCATTGCCTAACCGGGACCCCAGGCGCCTTAAACAGGACCTAAGCAGGCTCTTATACAAAAGCAGTTGTCTAAGTACGCCTATACACTGAAACGCTATCCTTTGCCTAGGCTAGACATATAAAATCGATATAACATGTGCTTCTTCTTCTTTTCTAATATTAACAATGACAATGATGAAGATGATGATTTATGCCTCATCCCAAATGTTTAGGGTCAGCAACATGAATCCTGTTTTGTCATTCGACTGTTTAAAGTAATGTCTTCTCTCAAGACATACGTCTTCAAATCTTTTCTTACTACCTCCGTCAATGTCATTTTCAGCCTTCCTCTCTCCCTTTTATGGCCTTCAACTTGCACAAAAGTGTTACTTCTCATTGGTGCCATTATTGGTCTTCAGTAATAACAATAACGACAATTGTAATAATAGAGGTATTCCATAGAAACAAATACAATTTGAGTGCCTTTGGATTTGCTAAATTTTTTTAGCATGAAAAAAGACTTCCAGATTTACCACTATAAACTTAAAATCTAGTTTGATTCAATTGTCCAAATAAGAGTCTAAAGTCAACACATTTTGGGTTTTGCACCTTCCAAATCATTAAATAAATAAATAATTTTTTTGCAATATTAGTTGTATTCCCTTAACTTTGTGAAATAAATTATCGACTATGCTTCGCTTAGGCTACACCTAGGCATCACCTAGTGCTTTCAACTACACTACGATAAAATAAGTAAGAACAAATGATTTAATCTCCCTATATTAGTGATCAATGCTAGGATCTGCAAGAAGACTCCTAGAAACCTTAAGGAAGTTGGCACGTGTCCAAACGAGCCCATGAAGTTTTAGAAAAATAAGTTATCTATACAAGTTAAAAGTATAACTCATTTATTGATTTTTCTGATGCATGATTATTACCTTGTCTGTATGGTGTTCTCTTGTATAAAAGCATTCACTCTAAGATCTGAAAAAATAGATTTCTAAGGTCGTATCCAAATCTTTTTTTATTTATTATTAGTGAAATGAAAAAAAGAGGAAAACGGAAGATGACAACGTAAGACTGTGTCCTAGAGCACCATTCAAACATTTTCTCAAAATAAAATATTGAAACTAAGCATAAAGCATGATTATTGCCTTGTCTGTATGGTGTTCTCTTGTATGAAAACATTCCCCTGTAACCACATCCCAAATCTTAACAGAGTTGTCAGCACTTGCACTAGCAAGGTACTTCCTGAATTTCAGATGAAAGAAAGCAGAGTTAGTAAAACCAACATAAAAATCAAGGGGAAACTAAAATGAACTATATCATTGATTACGAGTTCTGCACTCACCTGACCTCCTTGTTCCATGCAAGACCAAGCACAGAATCTGTATGACTGTCCTTTTTGTATTTGACTGATGTCTAATATGAATCCAGTTCAAAGAATTGGTCAAGAACAGTTGCAAGAAACAGATCATTAAGCTTAATATCTCCATAAGACTCCTAAACAAGGACATTAAGAAGGAATAAATGACATAGTGGCAAACATAGAGCCTGAGTACTAGCCAATAATTACCATCTATAAACAGAGTACCAGGACATGTGCAATCATCCAATCTACCATTAAATTGGAGATTCAAACAAATTTTGATGAATAAAGTGGTAAGCATAGAGCCTAAGTACTATACAATCACTACCATCTACAAATAGAGTGTAAGGACTTGTGCAATCATCCAATCTATATTCTATTGGACAGCCAAACAATTTTTGGTAAATGGTCCAGAAAAAGTACATAGATCGGATGGTCTTGAATATTTTAAACATCTAAGAAAACCAACTTTTGACCTAGGAGATCTCCTAGTTGGAACCACTGCATGGTGCAGCATGTGTCCTGAATTTCCATTTATAGAAGCTAATTAGTGTCTACAATACTCAGACTATAGGTTAACCTAACAGCGAAGTAATCACATACTTCCAGCAAATTATTGAAGCCCCTATTTATTTTTTTTGATAAGTAATTATTGAAGCCCCTATTACTACTAAAATTGATAGAAATCAACCTGGATTTTGGTGAATGGATAAAACACCCCACAGAAAGGAACATGATGCCATCAATTCAGTTCTACGTTACAATGACATGGACACGTGTGTCATTCAGTGTCCGACATAGATACGAGGTGTCTGATACGACGCCTTTAGGAAGTCCAAAAGGCAAACACATCTGTATACATGTACTATGATATATAATTTTAGTTATATTTAAATCATAAGTTCTTATAATAAAAATAAGGCAAGAAATATAGTAAAAGTAAAAGAAAACATTTCCATATGTCGTGGAACTATCCAGTAACATAATAAATATAAGTAGAATTATAAGAGGTGAGACCATCAAACAATTATAGCTGTGTTTAACAACTTAACAAAGTATTTATGGACGATGGAACACATCAACCCGCTTTTAGAAATCATTTATTTAATAGAATTTTTTTAAAATAAAGGGTGATACTTCCATACACGTAAGGATATGTGTTGACGCGCATGTCCCTGACACGGGAAAAAGACGTAAAAGTGTTGTGCCTTTGTACATGGATTCAGTTTAATTCAAACTAGCTTTTTAATAGGAATCTAACGAGGACGGATAAGTTTATAATATTTTTCTTTTTCCTCTTTTTTGAATCAAGGTGTATTTACTTATTAATAGAGTAATATAGTCCTGAAGCTACTAAGGTAATGAAAGGTTGAGGACAGGAAAGATGGACTGTGTGGTAAAGAAAAATGTTAGAAAGCGTTTCCAGCCAGCTAGAAGTCAAAAATGTTAACCTGGAGACTGGCTCACAGTGTTCCCAACACAAATGAAAGATAAAAAGCACAAGTGGTAACTGTGTGAACCAACTATGACTTCCTAGTTAACTATTTTGTCTTTTAATGAGGTGGCAAAGGTGTTGGACCTTCCGCATTACTTCCTAGAATTCATCTTGTGATAAAATATATGACAAGAAAGTCGAATGAATAGATAAAAACACAAAATAGGCAAAAACTTGTAATTTGAACACAAAAATCATTAATTGAAAGGAAGTGTCAAAGGAAAAGATATTGTGACAAACCTTCTTCCCTTTTTTCTTCTTCTTGGCAATGCCCCCTAATACCATAAATGGTTGGACTTCATCAACCTGGACAAAAGGTAAATCATACAAAAACATGAGAGATTCCCAATAATGGTCACCATTCGAGGTCCAAAAGATGTCAAAAAACTTAGACAATAGCTACATCATATTTATTATTTCCTCAAGGATTAAGTTGTATCAACCAACAATTTAAAGAGATAAAGAGTTCCACATACGAGGTCAAGGTCCCAGATTTCAATAGCAGGTTCCATTGAACCTACGGCTACAAAATTTCCTGCCAATTTGAGGATGAAAAGTAAAGTGCTTTAGCCAAATAAAAAATAAGAAAGAAGTCACAATATTCACATTCTAATTAAGAAAAAGTGCAAGCAATGATGTTAATCCGTGACAGAAATAATAGCATAAATATCTTTTGATAATTCACCAACAAAGGCCCCAATAAAGAAATTAGGTAGGGATCATTGATTTACTTCCATCTTCCCTCCTGTTAGATAATGGGAAGAAAAAAAAACATGGTCTATCAGTTTCTGGTTTTGTTTGTCAATTGGTAGGGATGTTTATTTCTGTTTTGCAGCTTGTGCAGAACTAGGGATCAGCATGCAGCAAAGAGCTAAGGTCAATGATCTTCATGTACTGGACAACATCACATAGTATGGTAGCCCTTAGCTTGACAAAGCGTTTAAACAAGGTTCCGCTCACGCTTGAGAATCTCAATCCCCCCAACAAGTAATAATAATAAAAAGTGAATAAATAAATGAACTCCTGCTCTCTCTACCACTTCAGATCTTTCTCCCCCTCCAAAACCGACTATCAATGACCAGAACTGTATCAAATCCACTCTTAATGAAGTCAAATTCGCACTATTACTCTACCAATAGATTTTTGCTGTTACTGGATACTTATTAGTTTTCAATATCTAAGTTCTGTAATAACCAATTAATAAAAATGTTAATTTTCAATACTGTTATCAAATAGTAACTGATTTCTACTTTTTCAGCTCCTTAACTCTCAATCTTTGTGACACATGAAAATCATTCCCCACTCCTGACTGACCCAAAAAAACAAAGGATGAAAAGAAGGAAAAGTGAAAAGTCAAAACATTTCTTATAAAGCTCCTTATAACTTGTGCTGATTAAAGCTCAACAACCATAAAAATAGCATAAGTTAGAAACTTAGAATAACAAGCACTCTTCAATATCCAATGAAAAAGGAGAACTCACCTCTATCTCCACCTTTAAGGTTACAATCAAGCCACGCTGTGCAAAGGGGAAAGGCCGGAAGGATGATATCATGATGAGAATACAAGTTAGAATCACCATCATCCAATTCCTCAAATATACAAACCTGCCACATTATGAAACATGTGAGCATTTAATTTGCTCGTCTCAGTTCAATCAAGTGCTAAATTGTCACTTCCTGCATATGAAAACTAGAATATGAAAAGGTCATTCAGTGCTAGAAATGGAAACAAGGTGTCAAACACAACTTGTGTTGGAAAAAACCTATAAACTAAACTGGTGTATCTTTGCAGAAAAACTAAAGAATAATTAAATATATCAAGGCTTTGTCCAAATTAAGCTCATCAGTGAGCACAACTGAATAACAGATATTATGGAAGGAATATAAGCAAGTTTGCTTCAAATCATTAGTACGTGCCTGAAGTTGACTGACATCATCCTCATTACGTGCACAGACTATAACTGCATCTGATGGTTTTATGTTCATGTCCTCAATCTCTTCATCATCATTATCCTGCAAAGCATACGATTTCCTAATTCACACATCACAAGCTGAAAAGTCATAGAACACCAAATGTTAATATGACAAAGTCATCAAACTTACATCCTTATCCTTCAGATATGGGTCCATGTCGTTACTTGGATAGTAAGTGTCCCCAAGTCCACTACTAAATAGCTCAATACCTGAGTTCATCAGGGAAAAAACAAAATTCTGGGTCAAAAATCCAAATGGGAAATCCTTTGCGTGTTAAAAGACAGTTATATGGTTTGAAATTGCTTCTTTTCAAGGATTTATAAAATACTATTGTCTCGAATCTCGATAATCTTTCAGGGTCAAACCCAGAGCTCAATTGGGCAGCAACATTGAGATCATGACTACACCTCAGAATACCTATCAAAATAAAAACATAAAAGAAAAGAAAAAAGACTTGGCAAACATATGTAAACAAATCAAGGAAGTTACCATCATCTTCATCATCATATTGATCCATCCCAAGCTCCCTCAAGGCATCAGTTATGTCTTTGGTCCCAGAACTTGTGTTTTCAGAAGCCTTGCCAAGTGCACCTGCTGCAGCTAATGCCTGGGCAACTTCATCACCCTGTTCAGAAGCATCGAGATCCATATCTTCATCTTCTTCATCCTCATTGTCTCCACTGCATAAACATATACATACACATGTCAGTATGCATGTATGACCATGTCCAGGAGCAGGATAATAGTAGCTCCGCGCATTACCAACAATATGTGACCTAAAATGGGCATTTTGAATCATATCAAAATCATGGAATGCAGATCATAAAATGCAAAACAATAGCAACAGTAAATTATAACGCACCCAATCACATTGTATAGTGGAGGTCATTCTCCCAATTCCTTAATGGTGAATGAGAAAATCTCGACTAACTAAAGAAGAATGAGCAATAAAAGGAAAGGAAGTTTTACCTTATTTCTAAAGCACCGCTCTTCAACATCTCTTCAATTTCCTCTTTTGAGGGTGGCTCGGCCTCGACTGGAACAGCCTTCGTCACCCCTTTAGGAACCCAACAAATGGCCGAAATCATTTTGCACACACAAGTATCCTATCTACAAAGTACAAGAATAGTAAGCTTAGAAAGAGTAGCCACCATTACTTCCAATGCTAGAGTTTATGGCCTGTTTGGATCGCCATTTTTTCACCAAAACGATATTTCCAAGAGATTTTTTGTGAAATAAATATCTTTTTTTTGTGCATAAATCGCGATCCAAACTGAACCTTAATTTTTCAGAGAAATTAAAAAAAAAAAAAAAACTTTACAAGAAAAAACGTTTTTTTTTTTTTTTTGCGGAGAAAAAATTCAACGATTTCTGATATCGGAGAACATACCCATAAAAGAAAACAAACATTTAAGGATCGTAGCAGAGACAATCCATAAAAGAAAACCAAACCAAGATGGAAGAAACAGAGTACCCAGACGGAATAAACAGAAAAAAAAGTGATGGAATTGAACGAAATCGAAGATGAAAGCGTTTTAGATTGAAACAAAAATACCCGGAAACGAGAAAGAAGTGCTGATTGAAAAACAGATATAAATATTCTTACAAAAACAAAACGACATGCTCGGAAATCAAATTATATACGAGAAACATAGATTAGATTTCAACAAGAAGTTGAAGTGAAAGGAATGGTAGGGATGAGTAAGCACTCACCGCAAAGAACAACTCTCGGGTCCTATGCCACCTGGTATATCAAACTAAAACCCTAAAGTGCCCGCGCCCGCCCGCAACTCGGAGAGAGAGAGAAAGAGAGGGTTTTGGCGTTAAATAGGTTTTGGAGGAGAAGATCTTCCAAGGAATAGAACTTTGCTGACGAGACGTCCGTCGTCAAAGTTGATGACGCACCACAGTATGAGCCACGTCGCACACTCATAGAGATCACTAATGGATGTTTGGGCCTGATTTGTGATTTCATACCTTTGGATTTTGTATCCCATCCCAAATAATGCTCAAATTCCACTGTAAAAAATCAACGTATGAAAAAGACTAATCGAATGCTTAGAAATCACTAATCAGGCTGATTTTTGGTTTATAGGTCCACCGAGGGACTGGCCAAACATCCATACGGTCAGCGTCCAACAGTAGTGCTCCACGTGGCCTGTGTTTTGCATTGTGACAGAAGCATCTGTCAGAAACGCTGTGATAGATGTTTTACTCTCGCTTATATGCTGTAGCCACCAGTGGAAAAGGGTCGCGATCCGGACAACCATTTGTGACAACTATTTTTGACAACCACTTGGCGGACCCACATAGAAGATGAATCAATGGCTGATTTTTGGTGATGATGATCTCTATGGTGAGGAGATCATCCTCACAAAAATTCCATTCCGTAGTCTCGTTTAGAAGTTGAAGAATTATGGACCGTCTATTTTTCCCTGTAACTTGAAAATCACATTTGATGGGGTTAAAAATTTCAGAATAGACTGATTTTTTGGTGGGGTGATCTATATGGTGAGGAGATCATCCTCACCTAATATCAGCCATTGATTCATCTTCCATGTGGATCCGCTAAAATGGTTGTAAAAAAGGAGTAAAACTTGTGTCACAAGATGTTGTGACGGAAGCCGGTCACAGCACTCAATACGAGCCACGTGGCATATTATTAGAGGACGATGACCGTATGGATGTTTGGCCAGTCCCTCGGTGGACCTAAAAACCAAAACGCAGCTTGATTAGTGATTTCTAACCGATTCTATTGAAGTTATTTTCATGGGTTGATTTTAACGGTAGAAATTTGAGCATTATTGAGCGTTATTTGGGTGCAAAATCCAAAGGTTGTAAATCACTAATCTGGCTGATTTTTGGTTTGTAGGTCCACTGAGGGACTGGTCAAACATCCATACGGTCATGGCCCTCTGATCCTATGCCACGTGGCTCGTATTGAGTTCTTTGACCGGCTTCGGTCACAACATCTAGTGACACAAGTTTTACTCGTCAAAAAGAGTTGTCAAAAATGGTTGTCCTCCGATACTGACCCAGTGGAAAATCCGTACAGTTTTGAGAAATCCCCCAAATTGCCATGTCTACACTCCGAAAATCAGCTTGATGAATTATTTCTAACCGTTGGATCTGAGCACTTTTTTTCATGGGCTTGAAACCAACCCATAGACCTGTTGATGAAGCCCATGATGGAAAAATTGCTCATAAGTCATAATGGCTAAAAATCATCAATCATGCTGATTTCTGGTGTATAGGTCAACCAAGGTGGGGACCAACCATTGGTCACTGGTTCCGAAAGAATGCGCCAAGTGGCACTTTGAGGGACTTCTGTATCAAAATTTTGATACAGATTTCTGTGTCATAGAACGGCCAGTTGCCGTGGGCCTTGCGGACTATGTTTAGTAGTCATGTAGGGGCCACATTTTGGGGAGCCTTTTCTGATTTTGTCCTTAAAAACGGACCAAAGTTGGCTTTCTGAAAAGGAAAAAAAATGTAGCAGCATCCAATTAGTTCTTTCTGGCTTAGGACTGGGTTAGGCCCTGATAACACAAGGTTTCCAAGCAGGCCCAAACAAGACCAAATAAGGGACAAATCCCAGTTTTCAAAATAAAAAAAAATACTTGGTAACAAAAACTGTAAGTGCGTGTTTGATTGCACAGAAAATTTTTCCGAGAAATTACACTTGGGAAATGCCTTAAGTGCCTAATTAATTGCAACTGAGAACGCGTATTTCAAGCATTTGAGAAAAGAAAGGCGTATCTTCAGGTGTAAATGAATTCTCACCTATCTGGATGGGAAATGAACTCCACCTATCTGGATGGGAAATGAACTCCAGGCTTAGTAAGGAAAATTATTCAGATTTAAATGGCTTGGTAGGAAAAATTATACCGATTTAAAATGGCTATCTAACAATGGACAGTTGTGTTTTTCCAACGAAAATGCAATTTTTCCACTTGGCAATCAAACACGCCGAAAAGAAAAGTAGTGTTTTGGAACTCCATCTACTCACTCGGAATGCCGTTGAGTTGTTCGATGGGTTGGCAGAGTTAACTCAGAAATCAGTACAAAAAAAATCAAGGAATTAAAAGAAGCATATAAATTTGTACAATTAGAAAAATAAAAAATAAAAGTAAATAGAAAATGGTAAAAATGTAAACTATGACAAGTAATCCTCACTTGTGCGCTAGCTATTGTGTTAGGGACCTAGGGTTGCATTATGTTAGCATTTGAGAATTGTGAATTTGTGATTAGATAAGCTGCCGGATTGATTATATGCCGACCTTGATTTGATGCGATAATGATTTTTTTTTTTTATAAGTGATGCGATAATGATTTGAATTCGATATTGTTAATAAAATATATAAAATATTATTCATGGTTTAAAAAATATCATTATTACAGTAACACCCTCACCTTCGTTACGATATTTCTAAAATAATGTCCAAAATAAATAAATAAATAAATGTGCTTGGTGTTATAATGGACATTATAATAGTAGAATAATATTATACTGACCCTTTTTGACTGGGAAGTAACCGATGCGATCCATTATAAGAGCTTAATATTGTTATACACATATATTCTACTTATCAAAGAGCGAAGGTCCTTCTTGCGTTCTGCCAAAATACCCCCAAATGTCCAAAATGTCTCTATTTTGTTTCTTACATTTTTGAAGTAAAATAGATGAAGAGGGCTGTTTTGGTTTTTTAATGGCAAAAGGCATACGTCACATGCAACTCATCCAATGTTCTTATTATTACAAAAAAAAAACTCCTTATTTCTAATATTACCCTCGAAATCTTAAAATTTTAACATTATTTTTTTGGGAATTTTTGACATACCCCCCATGTTATCTTGGAAATTTGACATAACCCACCCCCCCACTTTAAAAAAGCTGACATACCCCCCTATGACTTGGTCCATAGTCAATTGACCAATGTTGACTCGAGGTGACCACAATATTTCACATTAAAAGATAGAAATACCCTTGTCTTCAACCATGGAACAAGGGTTTGGAACAAAACCAAACCGCCAAATCAAATGGATGTGGTGGACGGTGAGTCAAGAGATACCAATAAGTTAGTTGTCCATCATCGGAGACCAACCTACCGGAGTCTCAAGCCGGTCATCTACCACTTCGGCGAAAATTAAAAAACCCATTTGTATCCGGAGTTTCACTTTTTTTTGTTTTCCGAAACACTAACTTAAAAAAAAACAAACAAACAAACAAACAAACTTTTAGGGCTGAAGTGGCATTGTAATACAAATATTAAGCTCTGAATCTTTTTTTGGTATCTCAACTAGCATTGGGGATTCCCACTCCATATATTGATTAGATATTTTTGAACAATAATAGTTAGGAGATCATCCATTTTCAAGGTAAAATTAGATGAGAAATACAAGCTCAAGTCTATGGTCAGACAACCCAATGGTATTTTTAATTCTTGTCGGAGTCGTGGATGACCGGCATGAGACTCTGGTCATTTGATTTGGCTTGCCATTCACCACAGCCATTTGATTTGAGGGTTTGGTTTTGATCCAAATCCTTGTTCCAAGGTTGAAGACAAGGGTATTTCTATCTTTTAATGTAAAATACGCTGGTCAACTCTGGTCAACTGACCTTGGACCAAGTCATAGGGGGGTATGTCAGCTTTTTCAAAGTGTGGGGGGTATGTCAAATCTCAAAGATAACATGGGGGGTATGTCAAAAATTCCCTTTTTTTTTTTTTTTTAATTTTTTTTTTTTACTTTATAAGGTGTTTTGGTCATTTAACATTTTAACATAACTGTGAAAGCATTTATTAAACCCCCAACGTGGCACCTAAACTCAATCCTCAGAAAAAAAAATTGATAATGGTGTCTATCATCAAAGATGATGACGAACCCACACCTTATTATATAAGGTACTAATCGTATGGATCTTTGGCCCATCCTTGATGGACCTAAGAAACAAAAATGGGCTTTAGTAGTAATTTCTAACCTTTGAATCTGAGTAACCCAAATACTTACTGATTCCACAATTAAATTACTAATCATGATGAATTTTGGTAGGTTTAAGTATGGATGGGCCAAACATCTATTTGGTCAGTGGTCTCTAAGAGTGTGACATGTGCAACTTGTAAGGTGCATGTTCATTGCTCGTTGTATCCCTACTTATTCATAAAAGATATTATATCAATGAAAACATATTTCGATAAAACTTCTGCCCAAGGTTTAGAAGGGGCCGTTATAACGGTATAATGGACTGGGGACGTTACTTTTTTTCCGCCACACATGGACCATGAGCCTTCCGAATTTGACAGCTTTGCTAGCCATTAGTGTTTTTCTTCTACCAGAGGACTTTCATGACTGGCCACATGGACAACGCTCATGTGCGGGTTATGAAAATATTCGCTGCCATGGGGGCTACAAAATTTGAATTCTCCCCCTCCTAATGCCACGTAGATCACTCTTCAGCATAAAAGGGACCCCTGACCTTATGGATGTTTGTTCCACTGGTGGGCCTACATACCGAATCTCAGCTTTATCTATGATTTGTAACAGGTATATTTTAGCATAAAAAAATGTTCAAAATCTAAGGGTAGTAAATCATGATATTAAAATGATAAATCCAACTGATATAAATCACCAATAATACTGACTTTTGATCTGTACATCCATCTAGAGGTGTTCAAAACATCCATAAGGTCAAGCCCTAAAGAGTGCTCTACGTGGCATTTTGGCAAGTGGGACTTCAAACTCAGACTTCCCTTATACACCTACGCCTACACGTTGCAATCTCCAACAAACAAACACACACACACACACCCCAAACGAATTGCAGCTTCTTTTTCTTACATTTCTTTATTTTGAGAAATAAATAGAAAAAAAATGTTCTCTTGTGCCCCTGGTAGAGAGTAAAACTTTGATGACAGGGCACAATACGAGTCTTAGAGGACTCTGATCGTATGGATGTTTTTCCAATCCCAATCCCTAGGTGGAAATACAAACCAAAAGTCGTCTTGGTTAGTGATTTCAAACCTTTGGATATTTGTACCTCAAATAATGGTCAATAATGCTCAAATTCACACGGTTAAAATCAACCCATGAAATAATTTCAAGCAACACCTATAAATCACTAATTGGGCTGATTTTTGGTTTGTGGGTCCACCTAAGGATTGGCCAAACATCCATGTGGTCAGAGTCCTCCAAGAAAGTACCAAGTGGCTCATACTGCGCCCCGTCGTAAAAGTTGTACTCCCTAGTAAGGTTTAAAGGAGGCCATTTTAACGGTTTAACGGATGGGGCGTTACCATTAAAACGGATTGAAATGACCAAGGGCAAAAATGAAAAAAATATATAAAAAACGGAAGAAAAAAATAGAATTTAATGGATTTCAACGAAACGGAAAAAAAGGTGGCGCTGAAATTCAAATTTTCAAAAAAAAAAAAAGGAATTTAATGGCCTTTTTTCGCAAAAATTTTCAGAATTTAACAGCTGTTAAAACCATTTTAACAGCCGTTTAAACTTAAAAAAATGGCCATTAAATTCAAAGTGTCAAACGTGCTAAACAGTTTTAACAGAACCAGGCTTGGGGCGTTCCATTTTTAGCTGTTTTTTTTTTTTGAAAGCGTTTAAACGGCCGTTTTTAAAACCGTGCTACCTGGTAGATAGCTTTTGGACTAAAAACTTGTCATGTAGACAAGGATGGTTTCGATTGATGCGACATCACGTGTATACAATCCCCCCAAACATCCGAGAAAACATTCGCTGGTCCCGGGAGGACTTCAAACTTTGAAGTCTCCCCACCCAAAATGTCAGACACGTACTTCAATCCACTAACTCAACCCAAGTTAAATCCCTGGTTAGTGGTTAACAAGAGTACTTGTCAGACATTTTGGGAGGGGGACATCAAAGTTTGAAGCCCCCGGGCAGCGAATTATTTCTCGGATGTTTGGGGGGGATTGCATACACGTGATGTCGCATCAATTGAAACCATCCCTGTCTACAAGATCCTATTCTATTGGGTCCACAACCCTTCTCTTCCAAAATATGATGTGGGCCCCTACTCCCTAGTATAGGTGGAGGTTCCTAGATGCTATGACGGATAAAACTTTGATGACCGGGCCCTGTCGAAGGAGATAACACGGCAGCAGATCCGGCACATGGAATTTGTAAGACTGACCACCTCGGCCTCATCACACACGTACCCAGGTGAGTACCTCGGCCTCACCACCCACGTACACAGGTGAGTGTTTTTGCTTCCTGTGTACGTGGGTGGTGAGGCCAAGATACTCACCTGGGTACAAAATTCATGTGCCCTGTTCTGCTTCCCTGTCATCTCCATTAATGACAGGGCCTGTCATCCAAGTTTTACTCTGCTACAACAGCCTTAATTTTTAGGAGTAAGATAGTTTTTGTCCTTGAGGCCTGTTTCCTAGACAGGTGTTACAACACAAACAAAAACACCTGGCCCTCACACAAACGGAGACGCACACAACAAGACATAAGGTTGATCTTCCACATGCCAAATTTTCTTCATGGCACACTTTTTAGGGCCCACCGACCCACGTATATTTGGGCCACCTATGGACCTCACACCAAAAATCAACCTGATTGGCGATTTCTAGCTGTTGGATTCGAGCATATTTCATCATCGGCTTCTACCGACCCATGGCCCTATTTACAAAGCCCACGATTTAAAAAAAAAGGTCCAATATAAAGCTAAAAGTCACCAATTAAGCTGATTTTCAGTGTATGGAACCTATGGGCCTGACCCAAAGGGATAAGTCAAACATTCGCAGGGTCTAGTGCAATGAAAGATATGAGCCCAAATCACGATAAAGCTGAAAATCATTAAAAAAAAAAAAAGAGTTAAATCTAATCGGTGATTTAAAGGGGCGTTTGGCAACACAAAAATATTGACTTCTATAAGCTAAAAAGTTAGTTTGGATGTGTTTCATATTTTATCCTTTGAAAAGTTAAAAACTAACTTAAAACTGAAGCTAAATTTTTTAGCTTTTAACTTAAAAGAGAAATTACTTCTCAAAAATTAGAAAGCCCCGCTTTTAATTTCTATAACTTTTTTGGAGGTTAAAAATCAACGTGCTTTTACTTCTCATTCCCAAATGCCCCTTTAATAGACTACATCCACTTGTAGGAGAAATTTCAATGATATTTTTTTTTCTGATAAGTCCAGCAAAATATATTAAAGAAAGGAGATCGAGAAGATCTAAAAAGCTACAGAAAGAGAACAAAGAAACAAACCACAAGACATCAAAATAAAACATGCTGTAGTCTAAACAACATATCACTAAAAAGATATCTCTCGTCTCAAGACTAATTCTACCCTAGCAGAATAAGAACGCCTTAATGTTCAAAATGACCTCATGGAAGGATCTTTCCTTTCCTTTAAGGGTTCTCTTGTTCCTTTCCAACCATATCCCCAGATGATGGCCAAAGACAGCATTTTTCAAATCACTACACCCCTTGCCGACATAGATATATAAGGCCAACCCTCTACCACTTCCCCTATGTATTTCGGACATACAAGTCGATTCCTATATGAGATAGAAAGAACAGCCAGACACTTCTGGCAATCTCACAATGAACAAGACGATGATTAGTACTTTCACTATCAGCCTTACACATAACACAATAATCCACAATGGCCCATTTTCTAATTATCAAATTATCAACAGTAAGTAATCTATTCAAAACGGCTACCCATGCAAAGAAGCGAGTTTTAAAAGGAACACGGGATTTTCATAATTTTGAGCAAAGGAAAGGACGATATGCATTAGTTGAGGGAGATTCAACACTATTGCCATATATACTATTATTAATTAGGGTTTATTACTAAAGTATGTGTTTTATTAGTTGCTTGCCTCATGTACAATGCAGCCTACTATTTAAATGATATGTGCTTGCCAACACATTGGGGCCACTTGATCAATGATCCAAATCTTGGATGTGAAATGGCCCATAGATATTATACTCAGACAATCCTAGCTATCCAAGACAGTGCCGTAACTCGGAAAAAGTCAACATTACTTGATTATTTAAGGCAAGATACATCACTTAATAATTATGTTCTATTTTATACTTATATGGCTTAATGAGGTGGACCCTTCGATCCAACGGTTCAAATTGATGAGGTCGTAGAATATAGAGAGCAAATGCATGGAATTGTGGCCGACACAACACCCTCGATTAGCTAGCGAGTATGCATAGTCTTCTTTACAATCTAACCATTAGAGGTATGTATGTTTGGCCAATTCCAAGGTGGACCTATGTACAAACCAAAAATTAGCCTGATTAGTGATTTCAAACCTTTAGATCATATACCCAAATAATTGTCAATAATAGCTCAAATTCCCACCGTTCAAATCAACCCATGAAAATGACTCCAATCCAACGCTTAGAAATCACTAATCAAGTTGATTTTTGGATTGTAGGTCCACCTAGGGATTGGACAAACATCCATACGGTCATCGTCCTCCAAAAATGTGCCACAATATGGCTCATCTTGTGTGTGGTCAGCCAAGTTTTACTCTAGGTATAGAAATTTTCAAGTCACTTCCTGACCCAATAGCCAGATACCAGATATACCATAAACCCGACTCGCATTTGATCGGCACAGATCCATTTTCGTAGACTCGAATAGTACATATCAGGTCTGGGTCGGGTTTGGATATGCAATAACTCGAGCCAAACCCAAACCTGCTGACACCCCTAGTATGCGTGATAAGATAATCGTTACAGGTCAATTAATTATTTTTTTATGGAAAGACTTTAGTTAGGTTTCAAAAGGTGACCAAAAGGATAAAAAAAAAAAAGAGGAGGGGACACTAAGTCAAATTATTAAGGGTTGATTGGATGCTACAATTGAAAGAAGACTTACTTGGATTAGGGGAGCTGTCTGAACACCACTTTATCTCAGAGGCCGCAAATACGAATTGTTTAAACCATGTAGTGCTTCTCTTTTTTCTCCACCACAGTCCTTTCAGTGGTATTTGGTGCGTTGTCCTTGTCGTTATGGATAATTGAAACCACTACCATTCCACAAACCTATTTTATGCCTACCAAATGTATCCATAAACACAACCAAAGACAAATCAAACCCTATTCACCAACCATTCTAGGTCAAACTAGTTAAAATGCAATGCAAATTTAGCATATATCCACAAATTTACACCCCGAGGTCTTCTTAATTTAGTTTAAGGGCATGTTTGATTGCATAGAAAATTTTCTTTTCCCAAGAAAAAATTTATTGGGAAAATGACTGATTGATTACACCTGAGAAAATATTCTATTTTCAATTTAGCATATATTCTCGCCTTGTTAAACAACCATTTACCTCAAAAGATCAACCTATTAGGGAAAGACGAAATGACTATGTATACCAATGGATCGTCGGGCCAACAGAACATGTGTGTTAGAACACACCATCCACTAATATGCCTTCTCAGTAGGAATACGCTCTGTTGGAGACTTGAACCAGTGACCTTTCAGTCTCTAAGTCTTTGATAGCATGTTAAACAACCATTTACCCTAAAAGATTGACCTATTTGGGAAAGACAAAACAACTTTGTATACCAACAGGCGTTGGGTCAACACAACACGTGCGCGAAAACACACCTATACGTGGAATGGAAATTAATAAATTCCAAGCTTGGGTGAAAAATTCTCATTTTCTCTGGAAAATTTTTCCAATCTTAAAATGGCTACCCAACATGGGAAAATTGGCAATCAAACAAAAAAGCCCTAAGTGACTTATTAAGAGTTTTAAATTAATTACCAAAGCACGTCAAATTATCATATGGGTCTCTTCTAAATGACCCAAACCCAACATATGGTAGTCTAATGATGCGCCTTTTTGATGTTGATGGTAACGATATAAGACGGGATCAAACCTTCTGATGGTCATATTAAAGGATGTCATTCGGGAGACGACTAAACGAAAAGTACTAGCAATTTCAATCACTAAGCCACTAATTTCAACCACTTAAGAACCCAATAATGATTAAGTCAATGATTTAACAATGCTAGCCCCATTCTTAGAAGTGATGACTACATTTGAGACTTAAAACTTCAAATTCAACTGTTACAGTAGCTTCATCATCTGAAACAATGGCCCGGCACCACAAGTGGGATTGTTTCAACTTTGGACAATTCTAACCATCATCCCCAGTGGCCGTCGTCCCTATCGTTGTTCCTAGGTCCCGGAGATTCACACGACACAAATCTCGAAGAAAATCCAATAGTTTAGACTCGGGGATCGACGATACTCTAATTTTCCTTTGAATTTTTAATTTTGGTATTATTTTCTTCTTCTTTAGCAACAGTATTTGCTTTGGTATAATGAAAAGATAGGCAAGGGTAGGAGCAATTGTGTAATTTCAAGCTAGGGCTCACAATTAATGCTGTTGATTGAATTAATTATATGAATCCACTTACTTCTTAGACTTAGTGCCCCAACAAAAGAAAAGTGGTCTCCTTCACCTTTTTCCAATTTTTTTTTTTAAATTTTAAACTGTAAAGCATGTAGATTTCATACTTTTAATAAAATATGAATTTTCAATTCTATATGTAAGAATGTTCTTTGCAATATAGAATAGAAGCATCTTTACTCTATTTCCTTGAAAGAGAAGAGATCACTAGACAGATCAAACTTTTTCTCAACATGGGTCTCCTGGTTCTCAAGAACATCACTCTACTCTTCCTCCTCATCTCAGCATCACTTCTTTCAACTTCATTTGCAGGTGGGTTTATGTCAATCCCTCTTGCACCAAACTGTTGCTCAAACCATACTCACATTGCTAAGGAAAATGAGAAGATGATGATCAGATCAATGAAACGATCATCTCTGCTGCTTCAAGTTCTTCATTGGTGATTTGATTATCAAAACTTGGAATATGCCGATTTTACTCAGCGAGTATACACGGCCGTGTAATGGTAGTTTAGCATGTCAACAAACTAAATATAATTATGATTATTGTCGTAAATTTATACAACCATAAGAGTGAGCATATGCATGGCATAAATATTTATTTATTTTTTCTCAAATCATATTATTTGTGTTAATTAATTAGCATATTTTTCTTATATATGTTGCGTTTATAATTAGAGACTTAGATAATATATTTTTAGCAATATATATTAATGGAATTATGGATAATAAAGGTGGCAGCCGCATACAAAATGGGCAAGGTAAATAGATGCTTGTGTTGTTAGTAATATTATTTGTTTTTTTTTTACATTTTCCAACATTTCTTTTTATGGCTTAAAATGCTTTAAAATTTTCATAAACAGCGATGTATATGAACTTTAATATTGTAATTTGTAGGTCGGCAATGGAGGTTCATGGATAAACCCGGCATTGGAAGGAGCGCAACTAATGGGGTATGTATTCAATATAAATAAGAATCTATATATTTTCCATTTTTTTTCTTTCTTTCAATAGTTATATTAATTGTTCCGATTTAGATATAAAGGGTTGAAGATCATAAATAAAAATCACAAATGAAATTAAAAGTCTAAAAATCCTTTAATTATAAGATTAATACCTCAAGCTCTTAATTATTTTTCATTTCTTATATTAGAAAAATATGGATGATCATTGTATCTTATATTATCATCATCATTATTGTTATTATCATGGTTGTAGTAAAGTTCATGCTCTTCTTCTTCTTCTTCTTCTTCCACTACTACTACTACTCAAGGTTTAAAAGGGGTCGTTACAACGGTGTAGCGGACTTGGGCGTTACTGTTTTTCCATTATAATGGCCGTTATAATATAACAGATGGTAACGCACGGGCAAAAATGGAAAAATAATGGCAAAAAACAGTCCTAAAATCCAAAACATCAGAAATAACAGACGTTTTGTGAACAATTTTTTTAGAAAATAACGACTGAGCGTTAAAACGGTGCAAAACATAACTTGGGAGGCCTAAATCAGTTATAACGGCCGTTTTTTAAACTATGCTACAACTACTACTACTACGACTCTCTCACTCTCTCTCTCTCACTCACGAACACCTGCATAATTAGAGTCAGAACTTTGAATTTTTTTTCATTCTCTCTTAAAATTTTATTGATTCAAGGTTTTTTTTCGTACTTGAAGGAATCAAGGGAGTCAGTGCAGCAGGACAAAGCGACGGATGTTTACGAAAGACTTCTCAAAGTTAATACAAAAGACTATGGTACCTATAATCCTGCCCCAGCTCTTGTCAAGCCTCCTTTCAAACTCATACCCAACTGATGGTACAATCCCGCTCGGTTTGATGAGCTAGCTATGCATAATATACTATCCGAATAACTGAGTGAGACGATCACTTTATGACATATGTCCAAGTAGATTATATGTTACCGATACGTACACTAGGTTTCGGGCAAGCTAGTAACACCGTTACAGGTGCGATGCACGTTTTATGTTTATATATGTCCCATGTCGTATTAGTTAGCAAAACCTGTGTCATGTGTGTATCAAGTAACCCGCTGGTATTGTATACGTTAATTAATGTGTATTAATACTAAAATACATGGGCCCATGTATATATGTCCCAAGTCTTTTGATCGATGTTGCAGTTGGACGATGATCGTGTCACATATACTGCCCATGTGCATGTGCATGTGCGCGCGCGTGTGTGTGCACCTGTGGAGGAGAGAGGGTGGGCATTTGCATGCTTTTTGTGCATCCATGTCGTTTGGTGTATTCCTTTTACTTCCAATATCGTTTTTTTGCCATCCTGGGATGCCCTGTGCAACCCCAAAATCTCTATAATTCCCACACTAAACCATTTGATCATGATCACTACAATGATCAGATGGTGGGGCCACTCATCTATAAACTAGCTAGTTTCATTATCAATGGCTCGTATTCTCTGATACATCCCTCTACTTGTATTATGATCGAATGAGCAAGGTTCCCAGTGAGAGCAACAAAAGGACAATTTTATTCTTGTTTGGGATAGGTTATCCTTATGGACAAACACCCGGTAAATGTCAGGCTATTTGTAGTCTTTTAAAAAAATTGTTAAGGTTGTAGCCTTGTAGGTAAATTTGTTAACCTCCCTAGGAAAGCCATGGTTTAAAAACTGTCCATCATAACGGTAGTGCCCCAACCTGTAGGGCTGGCAATGGATCAGGTTCGAGTCGGATTGGCACTGATTCGATAAGAAATCCAATCGATTCGGTCCCGATCAGATCAATAAAATTCAGTTCCGGAACAGATACAATATGATTAGATCGGTTCTGGGTAGATCCGATCTGCCCATATGTGTGTATGTATATATATAATCTCATTAGGCATATATTTAAATATATTTATGCAATTAAATATATATCTATATAATATATATTGTATTTAGTATAGATATCGGGTCTATATCTGATTGGAACAAGGTTGATCCGGTACCGAACTGATAACGAAAAATAAAGCTCTAGACTCGTTTTTTTCGGATCGGATCGGATCTCGAGTTTGATCCAATCCATTGCCAGCCCTACCAACCCGTAACGTTACTTAAAAAAAGCTTTTTTACCATCATCGGGGTTAAAAAATATGTATAACCGTGTCTCTGACTCAGATACAAGGGCTGTGACCCATTATAACGGTAAATTCAAGGACCGTTATAACGGACCATTTAAAACCTTAATCGGTCGAAGATTGAAGCATATATAGCTTTAATCATATACCATCATAACGTAGCACTAATTAGTAGGCCACTTCAAGTCTTCAATAGTTCTCCGCGTTCCTACCACTTGAGCAGTGTTGCAGAGAGCCTCAGGAGATCGCTCACCCTAAGTCCGAATCGTTGGATGGTCCTCAAGATTCACAAATTACGTAATCTCTCAGATCATCTAGAACTCTAATGAAACGACTAAATTTCATATACAGCACTCTCATCTGATCTGCCACCTAAGAGTGTTTTCAGGACAGAAAATTCAAACTCACGCTCGGTGCGTTATATGCACCTTCAACAAGCTGATGTATTTGGTGTTTAACGCCTTGTGCCTTATAACACCCGAACTTCCCCGACCCTTATAAATCATCAATCAGGCTTATTTTTGGTGTGTAGGTCCACCAAGAGTGGGCCAAGCATTCATGGGAACAGTGATGGGCCTGACCCTAGTTACCAATTCGGCATACGGAAAAAATTTGGGACGGGAATAGTACGAATATAATCTGTTCAGAAAATTTTATAATACGGTAAAAAAATAGTCAAATAAATGAGAAACGGAAAAAAAAAAATCCGTGTATAATACGATTTAGTATAAAGTGTCCGGCACCAAAAATTCGTGTGTATATATGGTCTATTTTTAGGTGCGGTCAGGCGCAATAAAAAATCACCTAGATAAAAAATTTCACATAGAACACTTTTATAGACCATTTATAGCATGTGTTTTAAAAACGGCCGTATAAACTGTTTTAACAGCCGTTTAAACGGAAACACCTCAAGCCCGTTTCCGTTAAAACCGTTTAAACGCGTTTTATCGTTTTTGAATAAAACGGCCATTAAAATCGTTTAAACAGCCGTCTAATTCTGAAAAATTTTGTTAAAAAAACAGCCGTTAAATCCGTTAAAATCTGTTTAATTTCTGTTAAATTCCGTTAAAATCCATTTTTTTTTAATTTTAAATTTCAAAATTTGAATTTCAGCACCATTTTTTCCGTTAAATTCTATTTTTTTTCATTTTTTTCTCATTTTTGCCCCTGACCGTTTCAATCCGTTTTAACAGCCGTATAAACAGTAACGCCCCCCGTCCGTTTAACCATTAAAACAGCCTCCTTTAAAACTTGATTGATAGTATGGATGTTAGAACCATCCCCAAGTGGACATACCAACCAAACACTAGCATGATTAGTGCTTTATATCCGTCACATTTTAGTCTTTTTCATCGGTTGATTTTTCAACCATGGGACTGGGTCATTATTTAGGGGTGGGTGTAAAGATCCAATGGCTAAAAATCACCAATCAGACTGATTTTCAACTGAGATTGGAGATCGTCCAGATAAAAAAAAAAGTCAAGACATTGATCTCTAAGATTGGAAATCGTCCCACACGTGTTGAATTTGAAGTATTATTGGAAAGTTTTATTGAAAAAAATGAAAATTAATGTTTTAATCGGTTTTAGAGAAAAAACTGAGTATAATCCGTGCAATTCAATACATAAGTTTGTTTAAAGCTTTTTCTCAAAAAACTTATTATTCGGGCCACAGCAGGACCTCAACTTTAAATTTTTGCCCATCCCTAAGTGATCTCTAGTTTTGAGCCACTTGCAACTCTCTTACATTGTCCACGCTCAACTTCAATGTTTGGCCCATCCTTAGGTGGACCACAGTGTTTGCTACGTTCATCAACACTCTTCGGTCGACCCACAAACCAAAAATCAGCCTCATTAGTGATTTCTAACCTTTGGATCTAATTACCTCAAATAATGTTCAAATCCAACAGTTGAAGATTTTATACGAAGAATAGTCCAATTCAACGGTTAGAAAATCGCTAATCAGGCTGGTTTTTCGTCTGTATGACCACGTAGGGATAGGCCAAACATCCATACAGTTAGTAGTCTCTAAGAGTGTGCCACGTGACCCATACTGTGGTTCGTTATCAACATTGACGACGTCTGTAGCACATTTTGTGAGAAAACAATTAGTACCAATATTATCAGCTATTGTCACTTGTCACTTTGCCCACCCTGGAGCAAAATCCTGGCTCCGCCACCTGCTCCTGAGAGGGTATGCCATGTGACATTATAGGAGGGGTTCCATCAAACTTTATATAAGACCTGATTTTATACACGGGGGACTCTTGGCACGTTTATACGAGTTGGGTCGGGCCCCGTTGACAGATCTAAAATGACAGATAAAATGATAGGGACACAATATAAGCCACGTGGCACATTGTTATAGGACTCTGACCGTATGGATGTTCGTCATAACCTATGGTGGACCTACAAACCAAAAATCAACTTGATTAGTGATTTATAGGCTTTGGATTGGACTTATTTTCATGGGATGATCTCAGCTGTAGGAATTTGAGCAGTATTTGAGGTACAAAGATGCAACACTTATAATTCCCTAATCAGGCTGATTTTTGGTTTGGAGGTCCCCATGTACGGTCAGAGTCCCGTAACAGTATGCCACCTGGCTTATATTGTGTGATGGAGCCCGACCCATAGGAGTTATACCATGGAGAAAAATTTGGCTGGTCCGGGATCCTTCAAACTTTGAAGGTCCCGTCCCAAAATGGTTGACACGTACCTTTTGTTAACAACCCTTAACTAACTAACCACGGTTAACGCGGTAGGGTTTAGGATTTGATGTACGTGTCAGACATTTTGGCAGGGGGCAGTACTCGTGATGAATTACCGTCCCGAGGCAAGAACTTTAAGTACAGTCGTCGCCGCTAGACACTTGAGTTAATTAAAGAGTCGTGTTACGAGTCTTACGACCCACGGAATAACCGGACAAAAATATGTGCTTTTAGGTCATTAACCGTTGGATTCAAGAGATCCACAACTCAGAAAAAAAACCGTATTTACCTTTCGCAGGTGTTTCCTCGTACACCGTGGATCTCTGGAATCGAGTGGTCAATGGCTTCAACTGTAAACTTTTTCTGTCCAGTTATCCGTGGTAGCATTTTCCTAATAAAAGTAATTTTACGTGATTTATTTTTGAAGGAAAATATGTATCAACTATCAACTATCAAGGTAGGGTAAGGTGGGACAAATCTAGTTGCAAGAGTAAAACTTCTATCACAGCCTTCTGACAGAAGCTCTGTCACAATGAAAATTACTGTTCACGTGGCACATTCTTAGTGGACGCTGACCGTATGGATGTTTTGCCAGCCCCTCAGTGGATCTCTAAACCAAAATTCAGCCTGATTAGTGATTTACAACCTTTGGATCTTTGCAGCCAAGTAACGCTCAATAATGCTCTAATTCTTACCGTTAAAATCAACCCACAAAAATAACTTCAATCGAATCGATTAGAAATCACTAATCAGGCTGATTTTCGGTTTGAGGTCCACTGAGGGACTGGCCAAACATCCATACAGTCAGAGTCCACTAAGAGTGTGCCACGTGGGCTGTAATTTTCATTGTGACAGAAGCATCTGTCAGAGGTTGTGAACTTAAAAGTACGCAAACATCGCATCCACCACAGAATGATCATTGAAAAACGTGCTTTTATTTATAAAAGGAAAAAGATGTAACAAAGTATTCTTGTATGCCTGAAACTGTTTCATTTGCGGAAGCGGCATTTTTCGTACTCGCCACTGTCATTTGGGCCCACTGACCGCATGGATGTTTATCCTACCCCTTGGTGGATATACAGACCAAGAATCACCCTGATTGGTAATATATAACCATTAGATTTTAACACTTTTCAAAAAAATTTGAAGGCGTTCGTATAGCTGTTGAATGCAACCATTTTTTGAGTACTAAACGCAACGACTAAAAACTATTAAACAAGCTGATTTTTGGTATGAATGTCTATTAAGGGGTGAGCTAAACATCCATGCGGCCAGTGGGCCCAGATGACAGCGGTGACTACCAAAAATGCCGCTTCGGCAAATGAAAAGATCTCAGGTATACCTTGTTACGTCAGGACCCTTTATAAAATAGACTTTTAAAAAACATTAAATTAACACATTTTTCAAGTGACATCGAGCCGTACTGACAATGTGTGCGTGCTTATAAGTTCGCAAATGGTTGCAGACTAGATTTGTCCAATAAGGCTGCGTTTGGTAAAACTTTTATTCAGATCTTAATCACAGACTTTTATTTAAACTTTTATTCAAACTTTTATTCACACATTAATGGATTGAAATTGTGTTTCGGTGATAAAACGGGAATTGGTAAACAACTTAACGTCTGAATAAACATGAAATTCAGAAATTACAAATTACAAAAAAAAGAAAAATGAAATTCAGACATAAACAAAGAGAGAGCTGGGGTCACTTATTGTGGTAAGTGGTTTCGGCGAAAAGCATCTCCAAAAGAGAATCTAAGACTCTCTCTTAAATACCCTTTTCTTAAAGTTTTCTATTTTAAGAACTTACAAAAGTGTTCTAATAAATATTTCAAAATACCCACAATGCACTTGACTTGTTTTTAAGACTCAAAACCTTTACTAACAATCCAATTCAGACATACGTCCTTAAGCTATCAGACCTTAAGCACAATTGTTGTTAATAACTGCTACCGTCTAGGCCAACTGACCATATGGATACTCAGTCTAACCTTTTGCGGATATACACTCCAAAAAACACCTTGATTGGTAATCTCTAGATTTAAATTTTGGTACTTGCATGATTTTAGATGTTCGATTCAATATTATTTTAATATCAAAATAAACGGCTAAAAATCATCGAACTTGATTTTTTCCATAAGGTCAGTGGGTCAACATGGCAGCGGTGAATAACAAAAAGGGACGGGATATTGGCATCTGTTTTCGCTTAGTAAACCCAAAAATCCCCCTCCCTCCTTTTTCACTCATCACACCCATAATAAAATAAAAAAATTAAAAAAAAATGAGGTGAAGAAGAAGAGGAGGACGACGACGACGCCGCCGCCGCTACCACCACAGCAGCTCTCTCTCTCTCTCTCTCTCTCTCTCTGGGATCGGCATCTCCCGAGGCCGAGTGTGGAGTGCCACACTCGGCAGCCCAGTTGGGTGTGGCATTCCACACTTGGCCTCGGGGGCTGCCGAGTGTGGCCTTCCACACTCGACTTCAAGGGCTGCTGAGGCAGTTCAGAATTGAGAGAGAGAGAGAGAGATGTACCTGCCATGGCCCTCCTCCTCCTCCTCCTCCTCCTCCTTCCTCTTCTCTGATTTTTTTTTTTTGGTGGATGTGTGTGCCGAGTGATGGGTTTACTAAGCGAAAACATCGTGCTCTCTCACGCCAAAAAGCATTAGGTATACCTTGTGCTACCAACAGATAACTGGGCAAATATCTGCACAATTCAGGCCATTGACCGTTGGATTCAAAAGATCTATCACCACGGGGCAACAACCAGTTTGCAGTACCGTTTCTGCACTTGTTGCCTCGTGCACCGTGAATCTCTTGATTGGTCAATGGCTCAACGGTGTTAATGGCCAACGTCGCACACTAGAGGATTGTAACCATATGGATGTTTGTCCAATTCCTAACTGGACCTTCAAATCAAAAATCAGCTCCAATTAGAGATTTAAAGGCGTTGGATTGAAATTATTTTCATGGGTTGATTTTAACCGTGTGAATTTGAGCACTATTGACCATTATTTGAGGTACAAAGATCCAAAGGCTCGAAATCACCGATCAAGCTGATTTTTGGTTTGTAGATTCACCTAGGGATTGGAAAAACATCCATATGGTGAGAGTCCTATAAGACTCGCATTGGGACATGTCATTAGAGTTTCTCCATTTTATATGCAGAAAGAGGAATAAATTTGAGAGTTGACATAATATAAAGTTATAAGCCACGTGACATATTCTTATAGACTTACGGTCGATTTGGCTCATCTCTGGTTGGATTTACATACCAAAAAAACCCTAATAATGAATTTTAACCGTTGGATTAGACGGTGGTTCAAGCATCATCTGAGGTACTACGATCGTAAGGTTAGAAATCAATAATAAGTCCACCGAAGGAATTGTCCAAACATCCTTACGGTCAGTAGTCTCTAAGAGTGTGCCACGTAGCTGGTCTGCCGTCAAAGTTGTACTCTAGAAAGAGAGAAATTTTTTGAAGCGGCGATCCTGCACCCAATTACATTGGAGAATTTTTTTGAAGCAGTGGCCAATTACACGGCGCAACAATCTGCTGTTAAAAAAGCATTGGGTCGTGATGTAACAAGGTATACCAGAGATATTTTGAATTATGGAAGTGGCTTTTTTTGGTAGTCACCGCTGCCATCGGGGCCCACTGACCGCATGGATGTTTAGCCCATCCCTTAATAGACAGTTATACCAAAAATCAGCTTGTTTGATGATCTTTAGCCGTTGGTTTTAGTACGAAAATAATGGCTGCATTCAACGGCTATAAGAATACCTTAAAAAGTGCTAAAATCTAATTGTTATAGAACACCAATCAGCGTGATTTTTGGTTTGTATATCCACCATGGGGTGGAATAAACATCCATGCTATCAGTGGATCCAGATGACAGCGGAAAGTAACCAAAATGGTGCTTCCGCATTTGAAACAGTTTCAGGCATACCTTGTTACATCTTTTTCCAAAAGGATTTATGGGTTTGTACAAAAACAACAGCAGATTGTGTGTAGTCATATGATTGCCACTGCTTCGCTGTTTCAGAAATTTTCTCATTATATTGCAGCAGGTACACCCGGGTTAACTTGTCGCAACTGCAATATGATTGGGCGCAGGATCACCGCTTCTAAACTCCCGCCGCTTCAAAAATTTTCTAAGAAAGAATAAAGAAATCCTCAAAATATCACGTGGCACACTGTTTCAGCTCAGCCGCTTACGTGTAAGTTACCACTTACTACAACAAGGTAGTGCACGTTACGCAGTCAGGGTAGAATGAATCTAGTATGCAAACGGTTGCGTACTTTAGAATACGTAAATACTGTCTGAAAGTGATACATAACGACTTAACCCTTAGTTAACTCTGGTTAAGGATAGAGGTCACGAAAACATTGGATTAACAGATGTTTGTTGTTACGTGCATTTGCAGACTCAGTATGCAAAAATTTGCGTACTAGATTTTTTTGGTCAGGCTATTGTTGAAGTAATCCGTCATAATCAACCTTTGAGTAGAACTTTGCTGACCGGGCCGGTTAGCAAAGTTGTTGATCCACTACAGTACGAGCTACGTGGCATATTATTAAAGGTTTTTATCGTATGGATATGGGTCGGGCTCCAGAGACCGGCCTTTTTTTACCAACTCCCATTACAGGACACAATATGAGCCACGTGGCATACTCTTAGAGGACTCTAACGGTATGGATGTTTGGCCAATCCCTAGGTAGACCTACAAACCAAAAATCAGCTTAATTAGTGATTTCAAACCTTTAGATCTTTGTACCTCAAATACTGTTCAAATTCTCACAGTTGAGGTCAATCCATGAAAATAAGTCCAATCCAACGCCTAGAAATCACTAATCAGGCTGATTTTTGGTTTGTAGGTCAAATGTCACGTGGCTCATATTGTGTCCAGAGCCGGTCAAAAAGGCCAACCTACGGATATTTGGACATATAGACCAAAATTTAGTATATCTAAGACTCGTTTTCATTGATTGATTTTTGACCATTGAATTTGAGCATTATTGACTATTATTTGAGGTAAAAAGATCCATAGGTATGAAATCACGGCTTATTTTTGGTTGGTAGGTCCAGCTAGAGATTGAACAAGCATCCATACGGTCAGCGTCGTCTATGAGTGTACCACGTGTCTTATGTGTCATGTCATTAAAGTTCTAATCTCGACCTTTTACTCTCGCAAAAAGGAGTAAAACTTCCATCACAATGGGATTGTAAATCACACAAAACACAGCCAATGAGTTCTCGGCATGTACACCTAAAAAGCAAAGCACATGGGTACGTTGCAAAAGCACTTGTGTACGTGCCGAGAACTCATTGGCTGTGTTTTGTGTGATTTATAATTTCGTGTGATGGAAGTTTTACTCCGCAAAAAGTAACTCCGACGACGCAAAACACCAACTCCTGAAGCACCGTGCGTGGATTCACGAGTAAAACTTTGGTGACTGAGCTTTGTCATTGAGGCCGATGACAGGGCAAAATATGAGCCACGTGGTACACTCTTAGAGGACTCTAACCGCATGGATGTTTTTTTAAATCCCTAGGTGTACCTACAAACCAAATATCAGATTGATTAGTGATTTCAAACCATTGGATCTTTGTACCTCAAATAATGGTCGATAATGCTCAAATCTCCACTTTTAAAATCAACCCATGAAAATAATTACAATCCAATTCCTAGAAATCACTAATCGAGCTGATTTTTGGGTTGTACGTCCCCCTAGGGATTGGCCAAACATCCATATGGTCAGAGTCCTCTTAGAGTGTGCCACGTGGCTCATATTTGGCCCTGTCATCGAAGTTTTACTCGTGGATACACTCCTTCAGAATCCAAACAAATTGGGAGAAAATTCTGTGTTGGACAGTTTGTCGTATGGAGATGTTAACACAATAAGAAGCCACATCTGCACCCTTATCAAATGACTCGGGCATCAAGATGCTATATAAGCATCATGGCCCCGCCCCTCCAAATAATAAAATTTTCTCCCAAAATAGGTGGCGTTTCACAGTAGTACGCTGCTTACGCTCAACGACAAAAGCAAAGAATGCGTACTACGCACTCCCCGTGCTGCAGAAGAAACCTATTTAATAGTTTCGTCGCAGAATAAAGGAAAAAAAAATTCGGCCTGGTAAAGAGTAGACATATAAGGTTCACAGCCAAGTCTCGTGGACCTTAGGTCAACTGTTGTGGTCATCGTTTTCCTCGATGCGTTTCTATTAAAAGTTTTGTCCTATACAATATGATTCTCGATGATTTGTAATCCAACGGAGACAGCCTGAGGTTCACAATTTAATATGGAGCTCATGTCTACGCTAACAGGCTCAAAACAGAATATCTTACGTGGCAAAATTCCCAAGCGTGCCACGCACGCCTCCTGTAACTCCGTCAATACTGACACCCGTACTGTCGGGAAAAGAACAGAACGGAGTTCAAATACCGTTTTAAACTCCCCTACTCCCTCTCTCTCTTTCTCCCGGGAAGAAGAACACGAAAAGTCTCCCTCTCGATCGCTCGCTCGGAAGGTAGTATTTCGATCACGTCAGGTCCAGGTTTTCTTTGTTTTTATTCGGAGACTTTCAGGTCTGCTTAAGCGACCTTTCGTAACTAGAATGTTGAAAACCAGATAGAAATTCTACTATCGAGTTTAAAACCCTAGTTTTCTTTGAACTAATGGCTGATTTTACTGTAATTACTGCTCTCCCCTATGAATTTCGTTTTTTTTTACCTGGAATTGGTTTGATTTATCTTATTTTGGGTCTTTTGATTGAAACTTGCAGTTAGATCTTCTAAAAGTATCATGTGAGGTTCGCTTCTAGGTATACCTTCTTGTTTTCTTTTCTTGCTTAGGGTTCAAGTAGTTGATCAGTGTTTCTCTTTCTATATTAGTCTGATTTCGGAAGAAATTTTATTGTTTTAGCAACTGATGATTTGTTTATGTATTTTGTTTCCTTATTGACTGTTGAAATCACAGAACTCTCAATCGAATTCGTGAACTTAGCTTTTATTGAAATTGAATAGCCGATTTGACTTTACTACTGTTTTTGACCGAGAAGTGGTTTTATTTTTGTTTTTTATCTTTTGGCTTTTATAGGGTTCGGTGTGATCTTTGAATTCTAAAATGGAGCGGATGGAATATTGACTTCGGAACAGGTTTTGTTTTCCTTTCTGGCAGCTGATTTTTGAAAGGGGAAGTTTCATTATTTGGTAACATAGTTTGTTGTCTATTGGTTTCTGTTCTAATGTTATTAACCGATTTGATTCCTTTTTTTAAGTCCTCGAAAGCTTTTGATTTGGAGATGGTCTTTTAAGGGTTTTAATTCCGAATCATAGTAGAATCTTCTGCGATTCGATTAGTGGTTGAGGTTTAATTGCTTTAATGGTTCTATTTATAGTCCGGAAGTTCAGATCAATATTCTATAAGAATTTCAATTTATTTGAGGATCGTTGGAAGGCTGTTAGTATGTTTTTCTTCTTCCTGTGATTCTTGGTCCATTAGCTTTTGTTTGAGAGATTTTTCTTCTTCTTTTTTGTTGATTTGTTGATGTTGTATCACTCTCTACCTTGTTTATCACCATTTATTTCATGCATCAAAATTTCAACAATTAAATGATTGACTGATTGGGTTATCTTTTTAATTTTCAACAGGAACAGTTGGAATTGCAATTTTCTTTGATGAGCGTGGCGTTAGGATTTCCAGATGAATTGGAAAGTTTTGAGAACATGAATTATAGGTCCTATGGAGTTGACGGGTTTCTTGTCTTCTTGCTAGTTGTTTGCGTGTGAGTGAGAATGGGGTCTGCTTGTTGTGTCGCTGCAAGGGATGGGACTCTACCAAACAGAGCCAGCAGTGAAACGGTGTATAGGAATGTTAGATATTCGCCTTCATGGAGTGTTCGATGGGATAATCGAGGGCGTGTAGCAGGCGAAGTGGACAATCCTCCAAACCTGTGTTTTCATAGAGTCGATGAGAATGTTGGTTTGGAGACAAAAGGTGGAATAGATGTACAAAGTGAAGATGTTTCAGATGGAGGAGGTCCATTGGAGAATCGAACTCCATTGTGGCAAAAGTCCCCGATTCATGAAGGAATGGCTGGGAATTCGACGACCCCTGCTTCGGGTAAATCTTTTGGAGTTGTTTTATTTTTTTTACTATAGTATCAAACCCATACATTGAGTAAATTAGTTTGAAATGGAAATCTTTATTGGTTATCGTCTTCCTTTCCTGTCTGTGTTTCAATGCGAAATCAGTCTGTCGTTTTGCTGTATAATGCTGGTCTGTGCAGTTCCTTGTGGCACAATATATCTTTTCTTTTTTACTTTTATTAGGAGGCTAACGGTTCAGTTTAAAAGAGCTTGTTGGCGGAGAAAATTGTTCTGTCAATCTTTTCTGTATCTGTGACTAAAGAAGTAACCATGTTGTTTGCCTGATTAAGTCAAAATTTTCATTGGGATCATTAGAGATTGGAGGAATATTTGAGATTGCATGTTTCAGGTTATGAAGAACAGAATATTTGCATAGATTTTGTGTGAGAGGAGCTGAGGTTGTAACCTGTAGTCACTTTCTCAAATAGAAGCCTTGTGGAAGTTATAAGAATCGGAGCAATCCAGAAATTGTAGTCTGACAACTCCTTCAATATCCGAAGAACACAATAGGTGCAGGAAAATAACTCCCCTGATTCCGACATATTACCACAATGATGAATGTTTTCCATGTTCCTTCTCCGACCAGCTCGTCATTCTTTTTCGTTCAAAGGAGGGAAGTTCGCTCGCTTGTGATTCTGCAAGCTGTGCACCATTATCATCATCTGGGTGTCTATTGAAAGTGGATACAGAAGCATTAAAAGACTTTTTCCCTCAACTCTCAAAAAGTTCTGTCAAACTACTTTTGCCTGAATTATTAGATTTTTTGTATCTTCTTCCTTCTGTGTATAGTTCCCGGAGCGTATCTACCCTTCATTGTTCTTATATTTTGCCAAGAAGAATTTGAGCGTGGAATGATTGGAAGCCTCAGAGTATCCGAAGAGAGCCCATTCATTTGTAGGCCTCTAGGCTTCCCGGTTTATGTTACAACGTGCCAGCATTAGATATTGTCTTAAAATCTTGGCCTTTCATCATCAGATTAGTTCCTTAGGTGTTACTCATTGACTGCTTGTGTTCTTGATGATGATAGTAAATGACAGAGCTTTACAGTGGATGTGTTTTGTGGGGCCAGTAAATCTTTGTGAAGCATTGATCTTTTCTATTTTATTGCATTACCAATTCTAATTTGTGTTTTGAAAGTTTTAAGCTCAAAATGGATCATTTTATTGTTGATTTGTTTCTTATTCTTTTTTATACAGAAATACCTTTCAAAACAGATCCCGCTGACCCGCCATGTCCATTCCTATAGACAACACTGATAGCCTCTGAAATTGCAGAATAGATAATGAAACCTAAAAAAGCTCTAATGAGTATCACTTTTGAAAGGGAAAATTTCAATGCATGCAAAAGGATAAGAACATGTCAAATAAATGTTTAAAATTTTCTAGCACTACTGAAAATGGTCGAGAATGTTTTCTTGCACTTCTTTTTCCATTTGTTCCTTTACTAGTTCAGCTTGTAACGTTGACTTGGGCTAGATGAAGAGAATTGGGGTTTTCTCTGCTTATAAAGAGCTTCTAAAGAGAGCAATATAGAGAGAGATATTGGAGATCCTAAATATATCCCCTCTTCTAGAACATATATTCTCTAATAACTGATGGATATATCGATCAAAAAAAAAAAATAACTGATAGATATTAATCCACCAAGATGCTCTGTTACACGGTTCAAAGGTGCAGGTTGTGGTTTTGTTAGTTTCGATCCAGAACTTGGTGAAACTATAGTGACCATTTGCCATGGTGAAATCTGGTTTCGGACGAAACCGACCAAAATCAACCGAAACATATGTAGTTTCGTCCTATAGCAAAGCCGAAATGAAACGGGCAAAATGTTTTGGTTTCGTCGTAACTTTGAACTATGATGAGAGGTGTTGTTGTATCAACTTTGGAACCTAAAATGGTGATTATGGTCCAAAGGAACTTTAGTGTTTTAGTTTTTTGATCTGCTTTCTCGACATAATCTTCCATGTAAACTACCCAAAGGGTTTTCTACTCGTTAGTGTCATTTATTATAGGGCTTCTTCTCAAGTCTCTTCTGTCATATAACTAGCCTAAATAATTCCTATAGTCTTCTTGGATGACTATTAAGGTTGCATCCTCTCAAGTCTTGTTTCATTTGTAGCTTTTGTATTGGGGTTTTCTCTCCTCTTACTAATATACTTTCACATATAAAAATAATAATATAGGAACGCTAGCAAGCGACACCTTTAAGGCATTGAACAGATGCATCGCTATGAAATGCAAGAAAAAAATATTTTAATACATGGGATGGTTTTTGAGGTAGTTTTCTTTTCTTTACAGTGTTGTATCTTTGCAATGCCATTAAGGTGTTGCTTGGTAGCATTCCTAATAATAATGATAAAATAATAAGATTAAGAACACAAAGGTTTGTAACCTGCTATGTTTTTGTAACTTGTCATGTTGTCAGTTGCATCTGATATCCTTTTACATGTTTGGAACAGTTGTATCCAGGGGAAGCAGTTTCTCAACTGAGGTGAGTTTGAACCAGTTGTGACTGGTAGGAGAGCATTTCTGGTCTGCTTTGTCATTCTTAAGCCAAGTTCCTCCTGCATTAGTTTGACATCTTTGCATCTTTTTGATCATTTTATAGGGGAAGGATTTAATAGAATCATCAGCAGTTGCAGTTCCATCTGCGTCAAACCCTTCATTTTCAATACCTTCAAGTTCCTCTTTGTCAATGTTCAAAGCAGACCCTTTGTCTTCTCAGAGCCACCCGCTTCCAGTTGACTCAACCCCATCAAGGCAGACCTGCCATTCACCTGGAGATCAGCTTTCGAGACAGGTCTCTGATAATCAAATCCCGGGATTGAAGTCACCGAACAACTCAGTATCTGAAGGAAGACAATCTTTTGTACTGTCTACGTGCAGCAATGACTTGACATTGGGCTCTCATGGTGGGTCTTCCGATGGTTGGTCCATGTGCACCTTCTCTGAGCTCGTGGCCTCCTCTCAAAGAGAAAGGTGGTCTTTTGACAGCGAGAACTTGGGCTCTAGCTGTGGTAAGGTAACCCGGTCTAATAGCAGGCTCTTAGCTTCTCCCTCCATCGATCTGCAAACATGTGGGGTGTGCTCAAAGCTCTTGACAGAGAGATCTTCATGGAGCAGCCAGAAAATTATAGCCAGTAATGATCTTTCGGTGGTCTCTGTCCTGGTCTGCGGGCATGTGTACCATGCAGAGTGCTTGGAGAACATGACACCTGAAACTGCCAGGTATGACCCATCTTGCCCAGTGTGTACGGCCGGGGATAAGCAAACCTTGAAGATGTCTGGAAAAGCATTAAGAACGGAAGCGGATATGAAGGCGAGAAACAACAAGATATCTAGAAGCCGTGTTGTGGATAGCAATCTCGATGGTGACTGTGTTGTATCTGACCACCGGAAAAGTACTGGAAGAGATGGCAAAGGTCCCAAGATGGGAGCCAGTTCCAGCATGAGGAGCTCCTTTGCAAGGCCTTTCTTGAGGCGGCACTTTTCTTTCGGATCTAAGCCTACTAGGTCTATATTCGAGAACGAGTCGTCAAGTAGGAAGGGGTTCTGGGCAAGATATCGTAAGGACTAAGCTTCATCCCAGCAGCTGGTAAGAGGTGAGCATTTGTCTCCTATATGTGTTGCTTGTGTCGATACACATGTTGCTATAATATCTTCTTTTCTTAGCTCTGCTAATAAATCCAGTATTTTCATCCCCTAATGCCACCAAGTATCCTGTGGAAATGCTGAGTTTTATGCAGAGCAAGAAGAGTGAACTGTAACAAGCATACGCTTGAGCTTACACCTGTCTCTAAAGTCTTGTAGCAAAGCTTTGAACAAGCTGGAGTCTAAGCATCTATCGTGACTCAGATTCCATGATTGTGCTTCAACGCAATCTCAAACGCTGATCATGAACGTAGCAGGTTATATCTGATTGAATCTTGTTAAGAAACAAATTACAGTGTTTACTATTTGTAAAATTTCATCCATGACAGGGATTTATAAAGTTTACATTGTAAAAGAGAACTAAAGTTTTAAAAAAAAAAAGGAAAAGGAAAGTGATTCAATAATGAGCAGCAAAGATGAAAAGCATTATGAGAAGATTATTCTTCTTTATTGCCTATGAAATTGTATCTGACAAACTCATGTAGGAACAAGATCTAGACTTTTTTATTGGTGGTGAATCTGTTCAAGTGCTTGGCTTCGGCGAAGCTTAAGCAGTTCTTCATCCATGTGTACACTCGAAAACCCTCTTCTTTAACTTCCAATATTTTTTGAGAACAGGTGGTTGGAATACGTCTGGGTTTTTATGGGGTACATGTTGAAACCATACGCGATAACTAGGAGAGTTTTGGCTAACATGCTTGGTGAAAACCGAGAAAAAAAAAAACAATGAAAAGTAAAAAGGAGATTTTTTTATTTTTTTTTGTCTGTGAACGAATCCATTAGAAAAAATCTAAGAGATGGAAGTACCAGAGGGTGTGACCAAACAGTAAGAATTTAACAAAGGAGGGGATGACCAAACAAAAGAAGAAGTCGCAACTAAAGCCTTAGTGGCTATGAAGTTAGCTAAAGTATTACATTCCCCGAAAGCAGAAATTAAAAGCTACTCCATCAAAAGATCTAGCCAAGGAAAGGATATCAACAGCTATATAGGAGACGAGGAGAACCCCAAAAACGAAGAGTTTTGAGCCAGTTGGTCAATAAGCGTGGAGGCATCAGCTTCAATCACCAAAAACGAATACCACGTGCCAGGGCCTCCTTAATACCCCATTTCAACGTCTTGGCCTCAGCCTCTTTCGCAAAGGAAGATCTGCTACAACTGCCTCCTGCCAAAGATTAAAGAAGTAGAATCATTTCGAATAATAAAACCAAGACCTACCCGATTTGAAGAATTGTCCCAAGCTCCTTCAGAATTTAATTTGTGCCATCCGTCCAGTGGAGGCTGCCATTGAGCTACAGATCTAGCCATGGAAGAAGTTGAATGCCCACAAGGCAAGCTATAAGAGGTAATAAATGATAGAAGAATAGGGGCCATCTGATGAGCTTTATCAAAAGTATCTTCATTTCGCTGAAGCCATAATCTCCAAAGAAGTATGCAACAATACGACAATCTATAAGTATTGTCTTCATTCTTGCTAGATGCGAGCTTCAGAAGATCTAGTGAGCAAGAGCAGCAATAATCCATAGACATATTCTCAGTACGAAGGGACAGGACTGATCCAAACCAGATTCTAGCAGATTCAGGGCAATTAAATAAGGCATGGATTGTGTCATCTTCAATGAACCCACACCGAGCACTTCTTGAATCAATGCTGTGGATTATGTTATGAAGCATTTACTTAGTAGGTAAGATTCCACGAAGAAGATTCCAGATAAAAATCTTGCATCGAAAAGGATCCTTGGATTAAAAGGCAGTTGAGGTAGAGAGATACAAGAGAGTAGGATGAGATAATTGATTAAAGGCAGCTCTAGATGAGAAAATCCCTTTTTTTTTTATCACCCCTCCAAAACCAACGATCTTCAAAAGGTCGGGAATTCAATTCAATGTATAGGATTGTCGAAGCTCCATGAGAGAAAAGAGGTTGTGAACCACACTATGCTTCCAAGTTCTGTCATCATTGATCAATTCCATCACAAGCTCCAAAGGACAATCAGGGGGTCGAGTCGGGTTGAATAAGTGATTAGGAACTTAGAACCACCAAATATCCAAGGATCACTCCAGATATTTGTACTTCGACCATTCCCTATTATTTTGATGAAGAGAGGCTTAAACTGATCATTGGCCAAGACAATACTTCTCCAAACCCAAGAGTCTCCAGGTTTAACTTGAGCCTCCAGAATGGATGATTTTACAAAATGTTTGCCCTTAAGAGTACTAGCAAAGAGCGAGTTTGGTTCCAGAATGGCCCTCCAAACACTTTTAGCAAGTAGAGCAAGATTCATGTCTTTGAAAGTATGGAATCCCAAACCTCCCAAAGCTTTGGGGGTACAAATGGAACTCCAATTAGTCAAATGGAGAATTTTTTTGGCCGGGTCACTACTCCACCAAAAATGATTAGCTATTGAGTCCATCTTCTTGCACAAATTAAGAGGAAATAGGAAAGTGGACACGAGGTAAATAGGAATGGCCAACATCCGTCAGCAAAGTTCTATATGTAGTTAGAGAGTAAACCTTCACTCACTGCATGTTGTGAGCGAAGCCGATCACAGCTCTTAGTGGACGCTGACCGTGTTGATGTTTCGCCAGTCCCTCGGTGGATCTGCAAACCAAAAATTAGCCTGATTAGTGATTTATAACCTTTGGATCTATGCTCCCAAATAACGCTCAATAATGCTCAAATTCCTACGGTTAAAATCAATCCATGAAAATAACTTCAATCCAATGTTTAGAAATCACTGATCAGATTTATTTTTGGTTTGAAGGTCCACCTAATGATTGGCCGTACATCCATACGGTCAGCATCCACTAAAAGTGTGCCACGTGGTTCGTATTGTGGGCTGTGATCGGCTGTTGAAGGTTTACTCGTAGTCACGTACACCCAAACCTAACGGCACTTCAAACTGAGAAAAAATTTGCGGATGTCCATCATCAACGTTGATGACGACTACAGTATGAGCCACGTGGAATAAAGAGACCACTGACCGTATGGATGTTTGGTCCATCCCTAGGTGGGCCTAAATAATGCTCATATTCCACAGTTAAAAATGAGAACTCCAATACAACCTCTTAGGATCTTTTTAAACCTCTGGATCTTTTTACCCCAAATAATGCTCAAATTTTCCAGTTACAAATCAACCCACAAAAACGACTCAAACACAACATGTAGAAATGACTAATCGGCCGATTATTGGTATGTAGGTCCACGTAAGGATGAGTCAAATATCCATACGGTCCTCTAAGAGAGTACCACGTGGCTTATATTGTGGTCCGTCAGTAACTTGCTGAAGGACGCCCGTCAGCAAAGTTCCACACAAGACTGACTGACGTACTGAAATTGGGTTTACTAATGATCGACACATGTAAGAGCCCTATGAAGTTCATTTGAGACTACCACTCCACCACCTTCCTTGTATAAACACCCTCCAAACCGAGCTGCTCCACAAATCGAGCTCTAAGCACATACATAGACTGAACTCACATTCATACTCCTTTGCGTTTCTTCTTCTTCTGGTTTCCTTTTTCCACTTTCCCAAGGTTAAAATGGCGGATTCGAGAGATTATTTGGATAACACGGTTGGCCAAACAGACGAATATGGTAACCCAATTCACCAGATCGATGAATACGGTAATCCTGGTGCGTATGGGACCGGGACTGGCATTGGTGGTGAGGAGAAGCACCATGGAGTTTCCGGCGTGCTTCAGCGCTCTATCTCAGTAAGTGACCTTCTTCAGATTCCAACTCACAAAACAGCCGGATCTAGTGATCGTAACCATAATGGACAGCAGTCTAGAACATACTTATGATGGACGCTTACCAAATTTCCTTAATTATTGCAGTTGGAGGAGATAGTCCTGGTAGTTGGTGTGACCGGGACCTGGTCAGGGATTGGTGGTGAGCAGCAGAACCATGGAGTTTCCGGCGTGCTTGACGTTGCCTCCTTGGTAAGTGAGCCGCTTGATTGTGTACTTCACCGTTGGATTATCGGAATCCACGGCCGAGGAAGGCTAACATACTCATTTTTTTTTTTTGAAGTTTGAGATACTTCTTTTGGTTCATGTGCTGTTTGTGGATTAGTAATATTCTGTTTTGGTAAAGACTTTTGTACAACTATGGGCTCTATAAAGTTTGGGACGGAAACGATTGAGAATCTTAACAACTCTCTCTTCAAATCTGTTCGATCTTGGTTGTGTACTCTCACTATCTCCAATGAATCTAGATAGCTAGTCTCAATAATTTCAATGAGTCTTGATGGGTAATAGAATCTGTATCTCTTTTGTCCTCTCCGGATGACCAAAGAAGTAACAATTTATTTAAAATCCCAGACTTTTCTATACTGAAATTGGCGTAGGCCCATACTATTCTTCGGATTGAGGCCTATTAGGTTTATGAAAGATTTTTCTAAGATAAATTAAAATTTTTTGGGGTGTCATCCATTGATAACAGAGGGGGCCATATTATTATATTTATGAGCTTGTTATGGGGTGTTTAACTATTTGGCAATAATTTTACGTATATGGGTAAAATAATAATTTTACCAACAAGGGCAGATGGCCGAACCAAGTTGCACCATTTCAGGTCAAGCAGATGGCTATGTACATGACATCGACATCATTCACCTTCGTCTATCCAAAAGAATGTTAAAGATCTAGAACCGTTCAAAATAATGCAAGTGGTGGCCCAACGTCACAAGGGTCCAGATCAACCACACCACCACAATTGCACCTTTTAGCCGACGTGCATAAATGGAACCTATAATCGTTGCTCATACATAGAATACACTTGCTCACACAAATCATTGTGTTAAAGGCGCTACGGCTTCCAAACAAATCATTGTGTTAATTCACCGTATAACAACACCCAGTAGGCCTAAACAAATATTGATCCAAAAACCAACCTGCCCCTTAATCTCCTGCTAACACTTAACAGTATCCAACTAGCAATCAATGGAGCCTAATGATATTAGGACACTGCCCAGAACTCCAAAAACAAACAAAGACGTCAGTCTCCATGAAATAGAAACGTCCCTACCTTCCACAATTAACGTTTAACACTGAAGACTAAATCTAAATATCCCATCATATACCTGACCGCACAGTAGAATGCCCATCTTCTCCCTCATTTGCATTTCTCCGAAAACAAGTAAAAACTACAGTATTATTCATGGATATGTCAGTGTGGAACTACACCAACCCCATTCAATATAATCATATAGGGATACTTATCAAAATAAAATATAATCAAATTGGGGATATGTACAATATTGACTCTTGATTCCCAATGTTTGACCCTGTTCTGGCCTTAATAATTTAATGTGATTTTAGAGTTAAAAAAAGATACATATCGTACAAAAGTAAATTAAAATCTAAAAAAAAAAAATGGTAAAAAAGCAACCTAATTTCTCCTACAAAAATTTAAACTGAGAGAGCAGGTTATTACTTGAAATAACTACCACGCCAAACAGTCCGGCTATATCTTACCCAGACGCTCCAACTGCGGCATCACCCTTGTCATATTCTCCCTGCTCCTCCTTGGCAAACTCTTCAATCAAACTACGCTGTCTCTGTGTCAAATTCCTGCAAAAACAAAAATTCCATCAGATCAAGTTTCTTTTGCCCCCAGAGAAGAATCTGATAATACTTTGGCTCAAAGAGGCCGGGTAAATGATGCGACAATGTGGCTGAGACCTGGGAACACGAAAACTTACGTCGGAATGCTGACATTAAAGTGCACATATTGATCACCAAACGAAATAGAGCTCCTGGTCTTAATCCCTGTTGGAGGATATCAATGAAAGCATATTAACTTCGCTCAGGCACGCATTAAGGACAATCGATGATGCACAAATGTATTATTTTGTTGAACGATTGAAGTTTAGGTAGTTTAAGAAAAATTCTAGTACAACAGCCATAGATAAAACATTTGTCAAGTTCTATCAATACCCACTTAAAAAAAATTATATAAATCCTCACAAGCAGCTTCATCCTATCCTCTAGAAACAGAACCTAGAGCGTATGGAAATTGGCAAAGTGCTTTACAATTTTATCAGGAACGGGTTTTTAAATGACAATCTGAAAATAGAAACAAAAAATATCGCAAAAAAACAGAACACACTGGTAGTCCCCTCACCTTTTTTCTTCAGAACAACCTTCTGACCAGGTTGAGTGCCTGGACGGACCTGCAAACCAGATCAGAATTTATCATGCCAACTGAGTGAGTTAACTACAAGAAACCCAACAGTCAACACTAGTTTGCAAATTAAAAATTTCATCCTACAGTAAGGGGGGAAGGGGTTACTTCAGATGTCATCTGATGAACAAATCTCAAAAATTTCCTGACTTGTAATAATGAATTCATACTCTTCACTAAAAGTAGATTCATGCATAGGATTTCAAACATACCTTAAGAACAACATCACCAGTCAGAGTTGGAACCTGGATGGTACCCCCCAGAACTGCCTGTGAAAGAGCAATCCAACAGCCTACTGTCAACAATTTTACTAAGAGAACTAGAAAAGTTGGTTATACATGATAACTGCTTACGGTGGGTAAAATCCAAAAACAAGAAACTGAAAATTCAATCTGAGATGCTCAAATACTGATAGATATAGACACTAATACAGGAAATGGAGACTTGACTCATTTCTCAAAATTCGGGACAAGGATACAGATCCGGGTCTCCCATCCAATATACAGATACCATGCTTTAGTTTTCAAGGTTTCATCGAAGTCTCTTTTTTTAGTATTTACATCATGCCAAATTTAACGATACGTAATCAAAAACTGTTTTCTGGAGCGACAGTCCAAACCTCTTCACTTTATTGGCAGGGTTTTTCTTGCCATGTGGAGGCTAACATTGCCAATCCAGACCATCCATCTAATAGATGACCCTCAATTGGCCATGTGGATTGTGCAGCTGTGCCCTTGCCCTGTCACATATGTTCCCTACCATGTATTGTACTTTTCCCCTACAAATGGCAGCCACTGAATTTTTAAACTTTTTTAAAATAAAAAAGGAAAAAAGAAACAAACACTATTTTGCCATGTGGCGAAGTGCTATTGAGCTGAAACTTGCCAACTGGGGAGGTGCTGAGGTGGCAAATAGCACTCCTTTGGTCATGCCACATCATCTGGCATGTGTAAGAAAATTGCCACTCCATTGAAGAGGTCTGGAGTGTCACTCTGGAAAACATGACTACAATCTACAAAGTTTGTTGGGTATCACATCCTAATGATGTAGGTATGCATGCTAAAGTGATTGGTCATCAGGGAGGGACCCAATTCCCCACCTACACACTCATCTTACGATTGTTTCGGCTGAAACATCTTGGAACTTTACCTAACCAGATCGAAACATTAGGAAAGTATCAAAATTCCCAATTGTCACAAATTGTCTTCGTCTCAATGAGACCATCGTTAGCAATAGCGTATCAGGCTGCATCAATGAGAAAAGGGGTGTTTTTTTTTTCGCATAAATTTTGTTGTAAGTCGTTAATTGCTTTGAACATCCTTTTTCGGCTCATTTATGAATTAAATTCTTTATCCTAGGTTTGTTTAAGTTCTTCTCAGAAAATTTTGGTTTGTCTCGCAAATTTTCCAATGTCTCAGTTTTCTCACCTGATTGAGGTACTCTGAGATTGAGATTTTAATCCTTGCACACCTATATACCTCATAAAATGATAACGAAACAGAACATATCTTCTATGTATGATGCAAATGCATAACCAACATAAGTTAATTGGGACAAGTTGGCAAACTAGGCAAATTCGTGACAACTCATGTAGTCTTAATCAAGATAGATCCATGGTAGTCAAACTGTCAGCTGATTACATTCTTTTACCTAGATGACGATGAATATGCTAATATATAAACCCGGTTCTCTCTCCAGAGAGAAACACTACGATTCCTATCAGAATTTTTTCTAATTCCCTTTTTAGGACTTCCATGCACTAGAAAAATATTATAAGTAAAAATTAGAGGGAGGATTACCTGAGTGACACTCAAAATGGCATCAACATGGATGTCAGGACCTTCTCTTCTGAAAACAGGATCTTCTCGGACCTGCAAAAATTTATGCTATCAAATTACGAGCAAACAAATGTGTCCCTAGCTACCTGCTTACTGTCAATAAGACAACATGATAGATGAGGAAAAAAGTTCGATATGTTACCTTGATTGTAACATAAAGATCACCAGGTTGATTTCCATCGGGATCTGCTCCACCACTTTTATAGATCTTTATAGTTTCATCATCATCAACTCCTGCAGATATCAATAAACACAAAGGAGTTGAGCATTACCACTAATTGTAAGAAACACGTGATCAAAAACTCAAAAACAGATTTATGTGCACAGCAATCATAGATGGTGCTTGTTATTTGGAGTTTTAACTCTGTGGTCCATGTTTTCTTATTCTGTACAAAGGAATATGAAAAGGAAAAGATGCCAAGGAAACTGGACTTTATAGTCACACTCCAGGGCCATGCATTTGCTACACTAGCAAGTTGGAAACAGTTAGTGTACATCATAGATGGTGCCTCGATATTATCCACAATCACCGATCTAGACTCCAAACTATAGAAGAGAAATAGGTACCCTCTTTGCAATGAAAGGAGATGATTTCTTCCTTTTACTACAAAGAGGGAATCTACTTGGGCATCTGCTATTGTTTGAAGTAGATATCTTCACACTAAAAAGCATGATAGAGAAGTGAATTTCACACTGGGTATTGCTTACCTCATAGTAGATATTGTAAACCAATAGAATTTGCTTAAAGAAAATGAACAATCCTGAAAGCAGCAATCTGAGAAGGGGGATTTGTGGGAGTGCAAAATTCAATTGTTTATTATGGATAACTGAATTCCATGACCAAGACAAAAAAATGTTTATTAATGGTTTCACTTTACCTGGTTCCCAGGCATTTAACTCACAGAAGGTAGGAAAATTTAGAGATCTACAAGAATCACGGATTTATACTGTATGCATCTCTTTCAAATCAGGGCTAGAAATCTCTTGGCCGAGCACTTAGTTGCACGAAACGGGTGGTGAGAGAGTGGGAGCGAGGAAGCAGGTATTATAAGAAAGCTCCAGGGTTTGGTACGCCCGGGAAGCATCACTATATATATATATAGAGAGAGAGAGAGAGAGAGAGAGAATTAAATTATTTTAAAGGAATATACATATACAAATTATTTGTCACAGGTCCAAACAATTTGATATATTAGTGATTAATAAATTCTATTTGAAGTTTATAATGTTATTTTTGTGGTGGAATATATTATCTTAGAACTTCGTAAGTTCTTCACAGCAATGATTCATTGAGCTTTGTTTCCAAAATTTCCTGCTAAATGCTTCTTGTTTAACGAATCAAGAGTCCGTCTCAAATAAGTTTGGGTTTCTGCCAACTTGGAACCGTGAGTCTGAAGAGTTCCTAAGCTAGAAGTATGGTTCTAGAGTGCGAGCGTCACTAAGGCCTAGCATTGCCATTTGAACTTACAAGTTTTAGCACACAGGAACAATTGATCAAAGTAGCAGTGAAAATTTCCATCCGAAGGTATTCTTGTTTTTGATCGGTAAAAATTATTAAGAAAGAAAAATTAAGGCATTGGTGTATCTTTGATCATTTATCCTTAAAGAGTTTAAGATTCACTTTAAAGATTTCATCTTTATATGGGAGGAGGCTATATTTGGGTCATCATAATGAATGTATAGCAATCGTCAATTGCTATTGGCATCTTTATGACTAGACAATCAAAACTGAACGTTGAACAGTAGAAATACCACTAGTTTCAGTTAGACAAGTATAAGACATTCTCAAATTAGAAACACAAGAACTGCATAAATAGAACCAATAAAATTTAGGAAAAAAAGAAAAAAGAAAAAAAAAAACTAGCTAGGTCAGTGTTTTAAAAGGCATTTGAGGCTTACGCCTCGGGGCGAGGCTTTCCCAAAACACCCTATGTCTTATTTAAAAAGCTTAAAAGCTTAGGAGGCATGCACATCCTCTACTGAGGCTTTAAAAAAGGCTTACACCTCACGCCTTTTACACCCTTTTTAACGCCTTGAGTCGGAAGCGCCTCACATACATATGCCAACGGAAGCAACTAAACTTTAAAAAATTCAATTTACTTCATTTTTTTCTTTTCCACCTCTAAATCATAGTTAAATAATAATAAGCTATTCTAAATTATAAGAGCAACAAAAACACCTATTTCCCCATATGAAATAGATTAAAAGTTAATTTTTCACAAATTTATCCTTTTTATGGAATTATCCAATTATTCACTTATTTTCATATTTTTAGAATTTATTTAAGAAGGCAAGTTCGTGAAGATTACACCCCACGCTTTAAGCCATTGAAGCGCCTTGCCCCAAGCGTTCGTGTTCAAAATCATTGGGTTAGAGAGGTTGTTACACTTTTAAGGTAGTGTTTGGTAAAAGTTAATTTCAATGTTGAAAGTTTAAAGTGCTTAATTTTAAGTGTTGAAAGCTTATGTGCTTAAATTTTGTAAAGTTAGATCATTTGGTAAAGGTCCTTATGTCTGCAAATTAAGACAAGGGCATATTGGGTATCTTAAAATGTTTACTAGGACATTTTTGAACCATGATTTCTCGTGGTTAACAAATGGTCTGAATGTCCCAGTTTCAGACTTAAGGTCTGAAATTAAGTTTTACCAAATGCAACCAAAGTTTTTTTTTCGTTTTATGGATTCAAACTTGGAAAGTTGGAAGTATGAAACCATGGATGTTGTACACTTGTAATTTGATTTTGACGAGTCCCAAACTTTGATATGGAAGCATTAAACTATGGATGTGATTGTGATACTCTTTTAATTTGATTTTGACGAGTGGAATTTGGATTTGGATATTGAAATGTATTTCTTATTTTTTTAATTTTTTTCTTTCTTTGCAATTTTTGTTATTTGTTTGAATATTTCAAGCCTTTGGCCAGTGAAGCACCTCGCCTCACGCCTTAGCATATAAAAACACTAAGCTGGGATCTCAATCTGACCTCTGAAAACAACATCAGAAATTCAATACAAATCACAGATGAGACACATTCAATCTCAATAAATGCCATCAGCGGCACCAAAAATACCAAACAAAGATGAGACAGTAATGAATGAAAAATGTCATTTCCTATCTTTATGTTCCATGAGAAAAAAAAAATACTTACCCCATAAAAGAAACAAGAACAGTAAGCAAAATAAGAACACTAACATCTAAACAAGCGATATGTTCAACAATATAAGGAAATTGCATCTGATCAAAAGCTAAACTATATTCTACAAAAAGATGAACATACGACAATTTGGCTCAAGAGAGTATTTCAACATACCAGGCATAACATCTATCTTGACAGTCTTTGATCCTTTCACAACTCGATCTCCCTTGCATGATTTGCAGAAGCTCTATACATGGATAATAGAAATTAGAAAACTAAAGGCAGCGGCTTCAACAAAATGTAACCCGACATTAACATCAGCGAATCAGATAGAAAATAAAATGGGGAGCACAAAAAAAATCTATGGCAATTAGATCGTAATATAATTCCTCAGATACAAATGACATTTCAACCCAGATCTAATAGATTAAGATCATAAGAGGTTATTTTGATGATTCCGTGTTCAGATGGGAGGAGTTATTAGGCGGTTCTTCTCCCATGTGATGTGTAGATAGATCTATTTGAGGCCTTCCCTCTAGAGGTCCCTCTAGGTTGTATTTGGTGGGGTTCTCCCCTTTTTTTGTTCAATATACTTATTAGTTCAAAAAAAAGAAAAAAAATTGCTACACATATCAAAGTCTAACACAAAACTCACCATGTCTCCCACCTATATTAAGAATTGGCCTTGGCCAAGTAATCAAAACCAAGCACATTCAGTAGGTTGTACACACCGTAGCTCAAGAGATTCAAGTGACTCAAAAATGAAAAAAAAAATCAATAAACAACAAACTTAGTATTCCAAAAGCGAGGGAAAGACAAGAACAAAAGCAGAAAAGAAGCCGTCAAGGATTCACGGCACCCACAGTTAGGGGTGTTTGAATCAGTGTAGATACATGAGCATTCCAAATTTTCTGTTTTTTTTATTTTTTAAGTATTTTTTAAGAATAAAATATTTATTATTAGCGTTATTGACAGTGACAACAAGTACTCTAGATCACGATTACTGAATATATAACATGTATAACTTTTTTTTCCACAAAATTTTATATTTTATTAAGGTATATATTTCAATCATTGTAAATTCATTTTAAAAAAAAAGTAGAAAGAAAAATAAATTGAATGGTTTAAACACCAAAGGTTGATTTTTTTTCCCGGTTTAACTAGCCAGTACAAAAGGTGTTAATGATTGAGAGTGGTTTTTTAATAAAATTCTGGGTCAATGCTCACCCGGATCAATTGAACTGGCCAGTCCGGTATGGTTCTTGAACATTGGTTTCTATCATCGCCAACATAGACCTCTACTCAACAAATTCACTTCGTACATCATAAATAATTCTGTAGACTTCTATGAGCATATTAACCTTCGAATTCTTATATCGTGTTTCCCAGTAACATGAGGAAAACCAGAACAACTTATCAATGCAAATCCTAAAATAGCTCGCAGAGGGGATCGGTTAACAAAAGAGTCTTAAGAACATTTGGAATAAAACCAGATTCACTCTAGCTTCCTAAGTCACAAAAAGCTAACCAATATAACTATCGAGACTTGGCCAATTCCCACAAGGAATTTATTATTGACAGATTCCTATATTGATTTTATTTATATTATTTTTATATTTCCATGCTTGACAGATTGGGGCATTTTTTTTAAAAGATAGAAGGGTTCAAGGGCTGGTATACAACAAAGATCGACCTTTCTTTTTTGTGCCGTGCTTTGGCACGGGCGTTGATTACTAGTTTTTCACAAATTTAAGAAAAAGTAGTCAATGGGCCTCTCTCGTGATCCATATGAAGATTCCACCTATGTGCACAATGCCTCCATATTATTATTTCCATGTTAATTTTGGTACTAATACACTGGACGTGTGTGTATATTTCATTTCCAAGGCATTAAATAAATAGATAAATTCAGAACAAAAGCAGGTTTTGACCATGAAAATAATGAACAGGATGTAACCACCGTCAGCTAGCAACACTAGAACACATGAATGGCAAATAAATTTCTCAACCTGTAGAACATCCAAAATATTTGTTCAGTAATAAGCTTTTGAGAATACCACCAAGTTTCTATACCTATCTGACAATTGTTTGAGGAAAAAAATGACAGATACAACTGTCAGACATGCATACCGATATGGATAAATACCAAATCATTTTGTGTGTTCAGTATGCCTCCTTACATCCTCTTTGCATAACTGAATTTTATCAAGTATGGCTATCTTCATGTGGTGATCCCTATAATTTCATTTTTAAGGTTCAAGAGTCCAGGAAGAGTGCAATACATTGCATCCATGAATTATCAAAAAAAAGGACATTACATCAATGCATGATAAGCAGATTTGTGGCTTTCTCCAAGTTAAAGTCTTAAAAGTCTTCCTAATTACAAGGCCAGGTTCCAAAAAATACCAAAATATGGATTTAGCAGCATGATAATTTTAATGCAAACTGGTAAATAGAAGCCCAAACATTCACACAAACATAAAAAGTAAATGTCGCTAACTGGTGAGATGTTAAGAGAAACTACTGCTTTCATTGTTAATGCATGTTAACACCAATAGATGGAAGCACAAAACATATTCTAATGAAATTTCTACAACCCTAAAATTTTTTATCCGGCCATTCATTCACAAAACAATCTCATTTCTTTCATAAAATCAGACAAGTACCATTCACAGATAACATCAATACCATGAAATTTCAGTCAAAGAGTATCATAAAGAGAACATCTAGAATAGACAAGAAATTGTGATTCTTATAAGTTATAACGATATTAACAAAGCTAAACTTCATGAATGCCTAAAAAATAATAACCAGTTATCTTCTATTCATGACAAACAAGGACACAAATAAAACATGAATGTTATACCGTTACAGTTTTCCCAGTTCCACCACAATGTGTACACGTTGACTGCAACCTAAACGGGCCCTTCTGCATGAATATCTGCACATGTTGCAAAACAATGCCTCTGTTAGCTATGAAACAGAAAATTTGAATGTACACAGACAAAAAGAAATGGATCCTATTAGGACTGACCATTCCTGAGCCTCTACAAGGCCTACATGTTTCAGGCCTGGTTCCAGGAGGAACACCTGTGCCACCTGCAAAATATGGTTCCATGGACGTTAACAAAATACACGGGGAATCTTCAATCAGGTACCCGGTTAGCTTACACAGCAAATAGAACTAAAAACAGGAAAGAAATTAACAACATTTCCACAGGCAGTAAAAAAAAAATTCTGATAAGTGCAGGCAGTAAATTTCTAGATAGCAGACTTTGTTAAGTGAAAGATCATCATCATACCACAAGCTTCACAAGGTAAAGCAGTTTGAAATGTCACAGTTTTGGAGCACCCCTGAACAGCTTCCATGAAAGATAGTTCAAGGGCAACCTATGCACAAAAAATAAAAAGAGGTGGACATCATAAAAGGACTTATTAACAAAATCACAAACCAGCAACTTCAAGTTAGCAGCAATTCATCAGTATATAAAAGAAAATGAAACCTTGACATCTTGGCCCCCAAATCCTCTTTGCCTGAAGAAGTCTTTGAAGAACTGTTCTCCATCGTACAGTGAGCCACATCAATGCAAATAAGATCACAATTAGTTTCAAGGATGAAACTGATATTCTGAAGTGAAAAAAATCAGGTACTACAAATAAGACAATCTAATTCCATATCAATATTCAGCATATGAGAAACACACACAAGTGGTACAGGAGCATCAACATTCGGTGCCTAATGTTGATGAACCAAATGTCTAACAGAAGCAGGTAATAACTCCTATGTATGTCTTCTATTATTTGTGTAACTCCTATAGCAGTTAAGGGAAACTACACATTTTACACAATAAAGAACTCTAATTGGCAATATCGTAGTACAACAACATCAAGCATCAGAAATCTGAGATTCATTTGTGTCAAGATCCTAACATCGCCAACCACTTTAGCGAGATGAACAAGATCACCAAAATCTTATGAAAAAGGAATCATATGAACAAGTGTTCAGATACACAAAAGTATACAACCTGTGAGATATGCACATTGAGATCCTAAATATGCTAGAATTACAAATGGTAATCAAGTTTGAAAGTCCACAAATAGGTTCACATCAGCATGAATGACAAAGCTTCAACAGAAATGTACGCATGAAGGACAAAGCTACCACAGAAAAAGGAACCACATGAAAAGGGAAAAAAAACACTCAGATACACAAGTATCAACCTATGGAGTAATGCACATTGAGATCTTAAATATACTAGAATTACAACTGTTGCTGAAGGTTGAAAGTCCACAAATAGGTTCACATCAGAATGAATGAAAAAGCTACCACATAAATGCATGCACCACATTCCCATTGGCGAGAGACTGTAAAATACAAAATCATAAAAACCATTATGGAAACAAGACTGTTACAGAGTTGTGACATGTAAGATATCAAAAATAAGGAGTTGAAAGAAACTTTTCCTGAAAGAAATACAGGATATTATGGATAATGGCAAAGTTATATTGTTAAATAGCTGTTGCAACAAAACGAGATGAATGAGGATGGAAAACCAGATGCCAAACGGCTGCCGCAATGGATGGAAGAAAATCTACAAATGTCTTGGACCATCCATGTCTAGGATGATGAATGAACACAAACAAAAGATTAGCATGCTCTGGCCAAGGCAGCATTTATGAGGAAGTGATCATAGACATGGATCCTGCGGCTAGAAAGCAAACCAAACAACAGATTGCTCAAAGCACCTCAGTAGCAAGGTCCTAATTTTCTAAATGCAACCCAATTGAAATAGATAAAATGACAGAGACTATTGATCTCATAACCAGTCCCCACAGAGAAAGACAAATTATATGATTTAAAATTCACACAGTAGCTTAATCACAAAAAAAAGAGAATGATGTAAAGTAATTGTTATATTTTAACCAATAAAAATGAGATTGAACATAAGCCCATTAAATTTTTTATGTTACTAACAAGAGTAAATATGAACTTAGTTTGACAGGTTCTCAATTATAAAGTTTTTCAAATTCACACAGTTTCAACTTCGGATATCAGCATGCATTAAATTATGAACGTCTAATGAAATGTATAAGAAAACTTAAATCATATAAAGACAAAATGTCAAAAAACAACTCTCGGATATTCAGGAAAGAGACATTACATCATTCACTCCACCACCACCACCACCACCAAAGATGTCCTCAAATGGACCAAATCCGCCACCAAATGGACCACCAGGGCCACCACCTCCAGCAGCACCTTGTTCAAAGGTATCATGGCCAACCTATCAAATTGCCCAATCAAGAATGATAACAGGATTACCAACAGAAGCAAAGAGATAAAAAAGATGAGCACAGTAATTAACTACGAAATAAGAATGATAACATGATTACAGAAGTACAAATATAGAAAGGAGCTCAACAATTAACTACATATAATAGAGAACAGTACAATAACATGTTGCTTGAAAATTATTTCAAAAGTAGTTTTCCTACAGAATGATAGCCAAATTGATAGAATGATGAATCTGGATGAGTATACATCTCATAAATATGTCACGAGTGAGCCTGGAGCATACAGCTCACAACACAATACCAAAACTCATTGGGAAATCAGGAACACAATGACGAACATATGCAGCAAAAACTAAAAGGCTTCATTTATCAATGGTACTATAACATTGTTGCATCCATCTATGCTTATCTCTACGTATGTAAAAACTAGTATATTTTAATTTACTATTGAAACCACAAGCCCTATTTTTTAGGGTTCACCAAATCCACTACTCCATATTATGCTACATATCCTTGCATACAACGGATAACAAATATGTAACTTTAAACTAAAAATCCATTTGATAGTTAAAAAAATTTATATAAAAAATATACTCAAACAGCCATGAGACTCATGATATAGTAGTGGGGAAAAACATTGGGGGGTGGACCACCTGATAATACATTCAAATCTTCTCCTTCCTCTATCCTTAACTGCACGAAGCAGGAGCAGATGCGAGGAAGCGGGTGTTTTAAGGAAATCATAGGGTTTGGAAAATCTTGGACGTTTTTCTTTTTTTTTTTGATCGGTAAAAAGATATATATTAGAAAGGGCTGAGGAAGCCCAAAAGCTGTACAACAAAGAAAAAAGGAGCCACCGGAACACAAAATCATCAAATCTGAAATGCCTAAGCTATGTGTTGTTATTTGTCACAGGTCCAAATAATATTGATAAATTAGTGATTATTAAACTCTGTTTGAAGTTTAAAATTTTATTTTGGTGGTAGAATACATCATTTTCATAACTTCTTAAGTTCTTAACAATATGAGAGAATCATTGAGTTTTATTCCCAAATATTTCTATCAAATACTTGTATAACAAATCAAGAGCCCATCTCAAACAAGTTCACTTTTTGGCATCTTAGAACCACGAGTCCGAAGTCCTCCCAAGTTAGAAACGTGGAAGCGCAAGTCTAAAGCGAGAGTATCACCCTACATAGGAGTTTCCATCAACTACGCCTCAATCACAAGTAAAGGACCATTGAGCAGCAGTAATTACCCCTCCAAGGAACCATGTGCACTTTGCCCGAGACATATCAAAAGTTTTATGAAGTAGTTCTTACACACTTCCTAAGCATTTCTTACACTGTCCAAAAGTTTCCAAGCATTCTCTTAGCCATAGTCTAAAAAGGCGTTTGAGGCTTACGCCTCGAGGCGCGCCTCAAGGCGAGGCGCCCAAAAATAGCCTCGAGGCTTAAGCCTCAAGGTACCTTTCTGAGGCTTAAGCCTCAGTTCAGTGAGGCTCAAGCCTCGAGGCGTAACTGAGGCTTTACATGGTAAAATTTAAAACCCTGAACCCCTTTTTTTTAATTTTTATATTTTTTTCCATTCTTTTTCCCAAAATACCCTCCCCACTATTCATTTATGTTAAAAAAAGACCTAAAAGGTTTCATTTTGTTATCTAAAGTTCTTTATTTTGGGAGAAACACTAAATCTAACCTAGTTTTTCCCATTTAGAATAGATTAAATGGGATGATGATGATGATAGTTGGGATGAAGAAGAATAGAAGATTGATAATTGTTGTAAAAGAATAGGATTTAGATTTGTGTACTTGTTATTAGACTTTGTGTTTATATGTTGACTTGTTAGATTTTAGCTTTTATTACATTATATACTTGCTCTACTTTTCGAACTCTATCTTGTTAGTTACTTTGTTAGTATTGATATTTTATTAGTAGACACTAGATAGTGGACTTAGCATAGTAACTAGTAACTACTTAGATTTGGTAATTTAGTTATGTGCTTTATGTTTTTTAAGATTTGATATTAGCATTCATGCATTCAGCCAGTGTTCCGACAGCGTCGCTCCTAAAGTAAAGGTATAGCCTCGATTACTTTTATTGCTTATTTAAGTTATTTTTTCACATGATATGTTGTTTCTCATTTTATGTAGAATTAATTATATTTTTTTAGAATTTTTTAAGCTTTTTTTTTTTTTTTAAATCGAGGCTTAAATGAGGCTTACGCCTCAGTACCGCCTCAAGGCTACACCTCGCCTTTTTGAGACAAAACGCCTCAGTTCCCGAACTAGCCTTTTTAAACTTTGCTCTTGGCATGAGATCTTTTTTTGAGATCAAGTGCATTTCATACATCTTATTTTTACAACACTGATTTCTATACATTCCATTCCCTACATCAGTTTCCCAAAGGATTCTTATTAGGTTCTTCCAGAAACTATGAAGAATGCTAGTTGAATGCATATAATAAGTATTTATAGAAGTATATGTCTTAGTGAATTCATCTTTTGAGGATCATCTTCACAAACAAACACTCAGAATGCTATAACACAATTGTTTTTCTTCTTATAATTTGGCATTTATCAGTGACAGTTTCAAACTTTCAACAAACTTATATCAATTTATATGCAAATATATTTATATCATATTAAATCTTTTGATATCAATATTATCTACACAGCCACCAACATAGACATACACGCTCACAAATACATACATAACATTCATGCTTCACATTATTTTCCACAAAAGTATTGTGGATTAAATTGCAAACTTGAAAGTGTGTATTATGATATGTTGCAAGAAAAACAACAAGAACTATATATAGAGCTTCCACTAACAAAGATTGCCTATTTAAATCGTTTTTTACCAATGAATTTGACAATGCCACTAGGACAAGTGTAAGACTTCATAAAGTACTCCAATATATTTCAATGTTGAAAAAACAATCCTTGTGAATAATAAAGAAACTCCATAAAGGAATGTGAATACATAAATCACTTGAGGGGAAATGCCATGAGTAAATCCTAAGAAAATTACAACTTCTGTTGCGAAAAAAAGAAAGAAAGAAAGAGAGCTAACATGCTTTTTTTTCTGACAAATCATATCCTAAAATTTTGTGGACTAATAAGGTCATCAAATAAATTGTAATTACAACTGAAACAATTGACAAAGAAATATGTGTTAACATATGCTCTAAACTCGGCAATATCATAAAAAGGAATCCTAAGAAAAGGAGGGCCCCTCGACTATGGAATGGAAATCAGGAAATGAATTTGTTGTAGGTGAGGATCTTGAGAATCTGAGATGGATGAGCAGCAAAACTAGGAAATACAGAAAAGAGTCCCAAATAGCCTTAGTAGGATTCAAGTAGCTGATCCCAAATAGCCTTAATAGGAAGAGTCGAACCTAAAAAGATGCAATTGTTGTGCTAAAAGAACAAGAAAGAAAGTGGATCAAGGTAGCGAAAAAAGATTCCAAGACACATGATTTAATGAAGATATGGCCCTAGATAGAATGGAATGGTGAAACAGGATTCATGTAGTTGATCCCAAATTTTCTTAATAGAAAGAGTCATGCCTTGAAAGATGCTACTGTTGTGCTCTTTCCATGCACGGACACAGAATTTTTTTTGAAGAAACTAATTTTCTACCTATATCATTGAAATGACAAATTGGTGAAAACCAATCTGCATGGCGATAACATACTAAATGCCAACGAGAGAAGTGATTCCAGATCTCCTTGGAAACCCTAGAGCAGGAAGATATATGGTTCGTAAAAAATTGTCAAATTTCCTTGGAGATTACATATTATTTGTATCTTTAGATGATTCTTGTGCTCCAATAAAGATCACTTTCAACAACTTTCACAAGGAAGAACAGGAGATTACAAGCAGCACTATTGACATTCTCATTACATGTTCATACCCCTTGTACATAATTCCAGATTTTGTTGTCACAGACATAATAACAAAAGAAATATAAGCACAACACAAAAAGTGACCCAATAATTTTTTCCATAGCGAAAAACAATCATCATATATCATCGTGGATATATGTTAGAATAATTAATTTGACAGGCAGATAATGCATGTAACCAAAAGGTAACAAACTGTGGCACCTGGTCATAAAGAGATCGCTTTTCCTCATCTTTTAAAACCTACACGTCGTATAAGAAGAGAAAGTTGTTATTACATTCTTTGCATAGGTTATCAAGGGGATATACATCTTTATCTGACAAAACAGCTTACTGCATAGTAAAAAGTACCTCATATGCTTTTTGAACCTCTTGGAACTTTGTCTCAGCATCAGCATCATCTTTATTTGTATCTGGATGGAGCTTCTTTGCAAGCTGCAGAAGCATGCAAAAGATTTAAGAAAAATCAAAACAAGAAAATTGAAAGGGGGCTCTACAGTTGAAAGGAAGTTAGTACATCCACTCATGGTACTAAAAATTATTATCATGGTGCTTATCAGTAACGCCAACAAACAATACGTATTGCAACGAGTATCAATAAATATCGAGGAAAATTGCAGATTCAGACATATTTTGAGAAGTAACTTTACTATGCAACATAATATCTGCAAACAAAGGATTATCTTTCTAAAAATGTAGCACCAAGGTACCCTCTTGAACCAGCCTCCTGTCTTCATCCTAGTTGAAACGAAATAAAAACTTCCCTATCGTTCTCTTCTTTCCCCTCTTTTTCTCCGTGACCTAACCATGATATTAAAATTAGCTAAAGTTTTAGCAATTTTTGTCAAATTTTATTGATTTATGACCTATTGAAGTGAAGTTTACTTGAAATATTTCAGCAAATTTTACCATTTGGGACCAAAATTCTAAAATAGATGAGAAGTGTTTAAAAATATTTTTTTTCACACATTTCTTTTGCTTTTTGGAGGCTCTTATGTTACGATCACCTGATTAAGAATTTAAGTCAAAAACAACTTGTAAGGGTTGAAATCAAGATCAAATGCTTATTGAGTTGTGCATTTTCCAGTTCATCAGTAAAAACTATTTTTCTCTATAATTTCATGTTTCTTTCTTACATTTAAGTTTATTAACGCATCAGACCTCCAAACTTCTCTATGTTGGCGTGTTTTTACAAAACTTCCCATATCGAATTGAACTTTTTCGAATTAACTCCAAATTTTGACTTCAAAATCAAAGTGTACTACCTTGAACCTAACTCTCACTTTCATCTACCCTTTCTTCCTCAACACAATAGATTATCTTCAACAATGCATCATCTCTAAACAAAAAGTCGGCAAAATAAGATAAACCGAGTAAATTTTCAACAGCACTGTTTCAAGCACAATAGAAAAGATGTGTCTGTCTTTTGATTTCATTGGCTCGAGCAAGATTGGCATAAAGTATGGACAGCTGGGCAACAAACCCCACCTTCATCTCAATTCATCACACTTGTCAAGATCCTCAAAGCAAGTCCTAAAATGATACCCAAGCCTCTAAGATGAAGTCTAGTGTATCTCTAGTTCAACTGCAAAGTCACACGCAAAGCCCTCGGGTGAAGACTTGATTCGGAACATCATTAAGTCTCGAATAAGATCCAAGCTCAGTTAGAAAGGGGTTCAATATCAAACTCAGAAATCAATATAACCTATATTTGGAAAAGACTCAACAAGGTCTCTTTAAGTGTTTAGGGTTTGGACCCACCAACTCGCATGAATCCAAGAAGGGGATCCAATGGGCCTAGTTAAGGTCCAGTTGAGCAGCATATGAAGACTTTATTTTGGCTACTTTTTTATTATTGTTAAAGTGTCGTGTTGAGACTTCATTACAATAGGTTTCTTCTTAAGCAAGTAATTGTACTAAGAAATAGGATGTGATTTCATTAGGATCTTTTAGCATATAGGATATGATTTGATTAAGATCTTTTAGGAGATACGGTTTTATTTGATTAGGATATTTAAGGATTGCTTTTAGAAAGTTTATTTGTAGTAGGATATATCATACAATGCTATTACAAATTAGTGGTCAACCTAGGCTGCAAGGAGTTCATTTCAAATTTAATAAAGTTGCTATTTCTTTTATGAGAAAGCCTCTCCTAGCGGTGTGACAGGTCTTGAAGACTTAAGGCTCTCTTGCAGATGTGTTTTGATAGTCTTCTCCTTTTAAAAACCATCCTTATAGTGTTGGGGAACACTCTTCAAGGTAAGGTTTAAAATATTGTTATGTTTCGTTGTCTCGGTAAGCTGACAGATGAGACGTCTTAAAACCAAGACGAAACAAGACAGAACTAGACAATGAAAAAAACAGTACATGTCTCAATACGATTTAACCATTTTTTAAAGTTTAATTAGGCTACACGTGTTTTTAGCATTTATATGTATTATAAAAGATACATATGCCGTCAAAATAAGCTTTTAAACCAGCTTTGGTACCTAAATTAGATTGTTGGCACAAGACGATACATTCTCCTATGTATCTTCTCGATACATTACTGGAACGAGATGTCTCGGCCGAGACAGAACGAGATTTTGAATCATGCTTGCAGGTGTTTTTTGTAGGATTTCACTCAAAATCCAGCATTTATATACCCTTTCTCTCATATTTCTTCAACACATTGGTGCTGGAATTTCCTAGCTGCATCGCTCCATGAAGCTCTACGGTGCAAACTCAGAATTTTTTGAAACCACTTTCCAAGACCAATATCCAAGTTTTAATCATCGTCCAAACTAAACCCCCGAAGATGAATGGGTGCCAACTAGTGTTTTTAAACCCGGACTAACTCGGCCAATTGAACCGGTGAACCAGCGAACCAGTCCCCAAACCGGACCAAGTTAGCATCGACCTGAAATTTTGAATTTGTTATAAAAAAAAAGAAACAATAAAACCCTAACGGGCCATTCTTTCGGCTAAAACAATTGAACAGGTACCCTGTGAACCGGCCACAATGTCGAGTCAGTGGCCGATTCAGGGTATGAAGCAATGTCCTTTCCCTCCGCCACAAAACCATGATTTGATTCCTATTTCCTCACCATTGGGAATGAAATTCTCAGCTCTTACTCACACAAAGAGGGGCCTTACAAGATCTCATCCCTTCAATGCACTGAATCAAGAGACCCCTTAAACCGATAACATACAAAGCATCAAAGGCGGGACCCCAGAAAACATGAACATATTTCCCACCACCAGATGGAATCTTTAGGTTTAATATCTCCACCAATGATGAGACTGTGTTCTTAAAACCCTACCAAATCGTAGGTGTGTCATTTAAATGAGCAAAATATGAAGGAAAATGAAGGTCAGGACGAAATGCTAAAGGCTTGCCCAAAATAGGACCATAATGCAATTATTTTGAAAAAGATAAATGTTCATTGGAAGATGTTTATGACATTTAACCAAAGTGGCATTAGTTCTTAAAATACGGCTGTATCAGCATTTTTTCCACAAATATCTTATCGTGTTGTACTTTAAACTAGAAAAAATATAATAAATTTCCTCCTAATTATTGTATCATACCCTTCAGAAAACATGCATATTCTATGATAAGCTAGGATGAAAAGATATTCAATACCACGGTTCCATTTACAGCAAACCAATGGAGAAAATAAACACATATAAATCTGTAATGTGGAGAGGAAGAGAAACCTACCGCATAATAAGCTTTCTTGATTTCTGATGGACTTGCATTCTTGCTTACTCCGAGTACATCATAATAATCTCTTGCAGACATAGACATTGATCCTAATAGAGCCAATGCAAAGACAATTTTTTAAACACACAGATATATAATAAAACAAATCGTCATTTTCGTGCTAAAAAAGATCTTTTTGCACAAAAAACAAACTTTCAAAATTATCTTCTCTGGTGCATATATGGCAATCCAAATAGACTTTAACTGCATGAAAGCAAAAGAATCAAAGCTTTTCAATACCAGTTGCATGAATCGATCTCGTTGGAACCCAATTTCCATGTAAAACTCCACTGCACACCCCATTCCTATGTTTCACTGTGACAACGACGCATACAGAATTACAGATCAATTACTCCTAAACCATAGAAAAATTCAAACGCTAAGTAATCCAAAAAGCAAACACAACATACCATTTTCGGAATTCCCATGTCCCAAAATCCGAGACGAATTGCAGATTCCCGAAATGAATCCCCGACGAAACGCTCGACCCAACGACTCATCAAACTGTAATAAAAACAAAAGGTCGGTCGGAAAGTTACAAAAGAAGATTTGATCAAAAAGAAAAAATGAAACGAAGGTATCTTACGAGATTGGAAGAATCGTCGAGGAGCTTGGAACCGAGAGACCTTCGGGCGAACCAGTAGGCGAGTCTGGCACTATTGAAGCGCACCATTTGCCTTCAAGCTCGATCGAAAACGCCGAGAGAACCAGAAACTGTTTCTCCGGATTTAAAACCCTAAAAAAGGAACCCCGATGTGGGGGGAAGAAGCAACCCTATGTTGTTTTCGGTTCCCTGTTCGAAGTGTCCAGAGAACTTGTTGCGATTTTTAACCCTCGTCAATCAATTGGAGACGGGGAGTGTTAGCATCGTCCCCAGGACGATACTATATAGTACGTCGTCCCAAGGTCTAGACCACTGATGTTCTTCGAGTTTCCCACTACGCGAATCTAAAGAAAATTACACGAATCCCAATATCACTATACATGGTTTTAACCGAGTAAAACTTGTGTCACAAGATGTTGTGACGAAAGCCGGTCACAGCACTCAATACGAGCCCCGTGGCATACGATCAGAGGGTTCTGGCCGTACGGATGTTTGGCAAATCCCTCGGTGGACCTACAAACCAAAAATCAGCTTGATTAGTGATATACAACCTTTGGATTTTTGCACCCAAATAACGCTCAATAATGCTCAAATTATTACCGTTAAAATCAACCCATGAAAATAACTTCAATTGAATCGGTTAGAAATACCGAAACAGGCTAATTTTTTGTGTGCCGGTCCACCGAGTGACTGGCCAAACATCCATACGGTCATAGTCCTATAATAGTATGCCACGTGGCTCTTATTGAGTGCTGTGACCGGCTTCAGTCACAACATCTTGTTACACAAGTTTTACTCGTTTTAACCGTAAGACAACTATGCTACAGTATCGTATAAATGTACGGAAATAATAGCACGGTCGCGAGGACGACATTGTAGCATCGTCGTCGCGGAGTATAAACGGTTGGATTTTCGTCTGTACAGTCAGAATCTCGAGGGTTATCGAGAGTTTGGACCTAAGGACGACAAACACTGCAGATGATAGTAACACTGCCCTAAATGTACGAACGGGTAATTTTAGTCGCACCCCACCAAATGTGAGGGCACCCGAAACCCTTGGTTTTTTACCATATTTTTTTATTACGAAAATACCCTTTCGAAAGTTTTCTACCCACCCTCTAATCAACTGTTTTCTCCGCAGAAGTTTTACCCATTTGAAGCAAAACTTGTCACAACTGGTTGTGACCGAATCCAGTTACAACCCACGATACGAATCTCGTGGCAAATCATAGTGGATGCTGACCATATGGATGTTTGGCCAGTCCCTCGGTGGACCTCCAAACCAAAAATCAGCCTGATTAGTGAATTCAAAGTGTTGGATTGAAGTCATTTTCATGGGTTGATTTTAACCGTAGGAATCTGAGCATTATTGATCGTTATTTGGGTGCAAAGATCCAAAGGTTGTAAATCACTAATCAGGCTGATTTTTGGTTTGCATGTCTACCAAGGGACTGGCCAAACATCTATACGGTCAGCATCCACTAAGAGTGTGCCACGTAGCTTCTATTGTGGGTTGTGACTGGTTTCGGTCACAACCCGGTGTGACAAGTTTTACTCATTATTCTCTTGCGCTGAAATGAGTGAAGGGTGCCCTCACAAAGTTAGAAATCTAAGTGGGGTGCTCTCAACAGGTCAGGTGCCCTCACATTTTGTGGGGGTGTAACTAAAATTACCCATGTACTAACAGCGAGTTTTCGAGAGTGAAATGGAAAGTTTAAATTGCCATTATTGTTGCAGCTTATTACTTGTCTTGCCCTTTCTTGTATTAAAAGTTAGGGCCGTTTGGTATTTAATGGGTCCCTCTAGAGCCCCCTTTATCTGCCTCCACTCGGGAGTCGTGTTCTCGGCCGTGGATTCCAACGGTCTGATAGTGCTGAAAGCTTGAAGTACTAAATTTTCAAAAAATGAAAAATAACGGAATATAACGGAAAAAATTAAAAATAATGGCCTTTTTTTTTTACAAAATTTTTCAGAAAATAAGTCATTATTTTCGTTATAACGGACGTTATTTTCTGGACGTTTTAACGGTCCATAACGTAACGGGGTAGGTCCGAATCCGTTATAACGGCCATTATTTTTGTTATAACAGCCGTTTTTTAAACCTTGGTTTGACATTGCCCGAAGCATTTCTCACAAGGTGTTTCATCTCCAAACTCAAAGAAAAAATCAAACATAAGTTAAGCTCTTGAACCCTACCACTTTAAACCAAGCACATGCAATACCCAAACAAAATAAAGAATCTATCAATGCAATTGTCCTGACAATGTCGAGAAGATAAACATTTCGTCATACCCGTTTCTTGCAGACACAACCATACTCGGCAACCCCTATGCCACCAACTCCACCAAGTAAATGGACGGGACCAGACCAGCTACTCCGACTCCACCTATTGCTGCAAGCTTACCATTTGGTGTACGACGATTAAGCATGGTTGAACAACAAGAGCTGTGATGAGCAATTTCATCCCGACTATCGATGTAAGAACTCCTAACTATTGCTTCTTGAGATGGAAGATGACTCTTATTCCGATGTTGAACTAGAACAAGAGAACTTCGATATCCCTCCTAAGGAGATTTCTTTAGGGAACAGGTCCGAAGACAGCCTTTTTTGACAACCAAATTTCCACACCTCTTCTCGAACATGGATTCCGAGAATCCAACGGTGGTTGATGGTGTGAGCTGGCATTCACTCTTGCCAAAGCAAACCCACCGTTGAATTCTTGGAATCCACACGCCGAGTAGAGGTGTGGAAATTTGGTTGTCAAAAAAGGTTGTGTGCAGATCCTAACCCCTTTCTTAAAATACAATAGCAAGTACACAACGACCGCGAACAATGCAACTCGTGGGACAAATTAAAAAGCATAATACTAGTTGATTATGGATCAACGCATAATTTCTTTTGTTCGAGAATCGCAAGGCAGCGTGGATTACCCGTCACCCGCTCCAGTTCATTTAGTGTCACAATAGCTAATGGTTGCAAGGTGCAAAGGCCCGGGTGACATTTTTTGTCATTGGTGTGCAGGTATGAAGTTGTTATTCGTACATAATGGCTTTGATCTATCGGAGTTATTAATTGGGACTTCGGCAAAATATCAATGCAATTTAAACATGGCCAATACCATGTTTTACTCTTAGGAGTTTCCACCTTATTTGCTACAGTAAATGATAATGGTGAATTTCACCACTTGATTTTACGACAAGGCAAGGTCTCTTCATATGTATTTGCATTCTCAAACATAGTAAGAATCGAACTTGTACCCTAAAGTTTACTTTTCAGGCAAATTTAGGATGTGTTCAATGAATCCCATAGGCTGCCCCCTACCAAAATCAAGATCATTGAATCCCACTATTGCCAAGAAGTACTTCGACAAAGATCAGACCTCATAGATACCCTCGTTTCCACACACAAAAATAGAAAAGTTGGTGCGGGAAATGTGTGATTTATGCATTTTAAGGCCTAACACAAGCCCATTTTTTTCTCTAGCTCTATTTGTTAAAAAGAGAGATTAGACTTGGTAAATGTACATTGACAACTTGTTTGACTACCTTGTTCTTAACAACATCATGGTAAAGGATAGATATCCAATACCAATTATCAACGAGCTACTAGACGAACTACGTGAGGCTTCTATTTCTCTAAATTAGACCTTCGATCTGGTTATCACCAGATTTGAGTCAGTGAAGAAGACGTGTCAAAAACAACATTTTGAACTCATGAAGAAGGGCATTATGAGGCCATTTCCTCTCCAATGCACCAGTCACCTTCCATAGTCACATGAATGAAGTTTTTATGTCGTTCCTTATTTGGCGATTTGTGTTTGTTTTCTTTGATAACATTCTCGTCTATAGCTCGAATCTGGAGACCCATATTGGCCATCTCACTATAGTATTTCTAGCCCTACGCAAGCACCAACTATTTGTCAATAGATGCAAGTGCTATTTTGCTCAAAAATTGGTAGAGTACATAGGCCATATAATATCATAGAAAGGTGTTCAAATTGACTCGTCGAAAATTAATGCCATGATGCAATGGCCAAAACCCCCATCTTTCAAGTCATTGCAAGGATTCCTAGGTCTCCTAGGTACTACAGGAAGTTTGTCAAGGGTTATGGTACGATGGCAACCCTCACTCAAATATTACGAAAAGATTCTTTTTATTGGTCATTTGAAGCCGAAACAACCTTTGAAGCACTAAAGAAGGCCCTATCAACTACAAGCATCTTGGCCTTGCTAGATTCTTCTCGTGACTTCATTCTCGAGTGTGATGCTTTTGGGTCTGGCGTTGGCCTTGCTAGATTCTTCTCGCGGCTTTATTCTCGAGTGTGATGCTTCCGGGTCTAGCGTTAGAGCTGTATTATCACAAGGAGGTCAGCATGTTGCCTACATTAGCAAATCATGGGCTGAAAAGCATTGCAACCAATTTGTCTATGACAAAAAAAATTATGGCTATTGTCCTTGTTATTTCCAAATGACGTCCCTATCTCCTAGGGAGGCATTTTAAAGTCTTCACTGACCATCAAACACCCAAGTATTTCATGGAGCGGCGGTTAACCACGATGGAGCAACAAAAATGGCTCTCAAAGCTCCTTCGTCATGCCTACGAAATAGTATACCATCCACGAAAAGAAAATGTTGCAGTTGATGATATTTCTTGTCTAAATGGGGAATTGCATGTGACACTATCTCAACCCCTATATTTTCTGCCACGTGGGATATCACCAAGATACTCTTCAAGATGTAGATTTCAAGCACATCATCGAACGGTTTAAAGAGGACCCATTATCAATCCCATACCATTTTGTCGACAATGGTGTTCTACACTACAAGGGACTAGTTGTTCTTCGAACCACTCACTGTGGTGCCATAAGCTTTTGGGCGAATTCCATTCCTCACCAATTAGGGGCCATTCTGGATGTCTACCCACCTACAAAAGAATCCCCACAAACTTCTATTGGAAGGGTTTTAAAAGGGCTGCAAAAAAGTATGTGGCTGAATGTGAGGCATGCCAACGTACTAAATATGAAACTATCGCACCGCCAAGTCTCTTACATCCTTTACTCGTTCCAACTGAAGTATGGACCGATGTGTCAATGGATTTCATCTATGGGCTTCCTACTCTAGTACATAAAAGTTCAATCGTGGTTGTTGTCAAGCGCTTCAACAAGTATGCCATTTCAGCCCATTGGCCCACTCTTACACAGCCTTGGTCATAGCTAAAATATTTGTACGAGATGTTGCCAAACTGCATGGTATGCCACAATATACCACTAACGACAAAAGATCCTATATTCATTAGCCACTTTTGGAAAGCTTACTTTAGGCTGATGTAGCCGTGAAATGTGAGCATTATTTGGGTAATCAAATCCAACGGTTAAAAATCACCAGTCAAACTAATTTTTGGTTTGTAAGTCCATTGAAAATCATCCTGATTGGTGATATTTAGCCATGGGTTCAGTAACTCCAAAAATATTGTTTAAATCCAACGGTTAGAAATCAATCCATGAGAATGTAAAATGTTTTGATTTCTGTCTCTTATCTCAACAAATTTTTTTTTTTTGTGTGTGTGTGGCTTAACTCACCATGACTAGCTTTTATGACGTTAAGCAAGGATGGGAGTAGCAATGTCAACCCTTGTATTCTAATTGCGAAGTTTAGAATCAGATCATATGAATAGAGTGATCCGATGGGATGGATGGTTGATCTGGGCCTCTCTTGTTTATTGACACATCAATAATTAGGATCCCACAAGCAAGAAAGATATATTTTCCGTATTTTTGAAAACATGCCAAGTTTCCCTTGGCCAAAATCAGTGGGTCCACGTGGGAGTAACAATGATAAGGAAAAAAAAATCTAGCGTGAGGCGAAATTGTCCTATGGTGTCGCGGGGAACATTAAAATGCACCAGGTGGCAGACCCTTTGGGACCCACCGACCCATGAAAGTCATACACACCAAAAATTAGCTTGATTGGTGATCTTTAGTTATTCGATCCGATGAACATGAAAATGCTCGAATCCAATGGCCATGGATTACAAATCAATTTGATTTTTGTGGCCAATCATTCATGAATCAGTGGGCCTCAAAAGAGTGTGCCAGATGGACATTTTAATGTTAGCTCCTCTACAAGAAAAGTTTTACTTCAGGCTAAAAATTTTCGGTCTTAATTATACTTTTTCCCTCAAGTCCCCCACTGTTTGTAAACTTAATTTCAGCATTTAAAACAAGTTTAACGGATTTTTTTGAAAAATACACAATTAAATAATTTTTTTAAAATACTCATTTTTTACTTTAAAAAATCAAGCGCCCTTTGAAAGGGCATCAGCCAGACATTTTTTAAATGCCTATTTTGCCCTTGTCTGGCCGACTCCCTTTGAAAGGGTATCGGCAGAATGCTTTATTTTTATAAATTCCAGAAACCAACTTTTATAGTTAAAAATAAACCATCAAAATATTGCTATCCAATGGATAAAAATTAGCGTTGGATTGGAGTCATTTTCATTGGTTTATTTTAACCGTGGGAATTTGATGAGCATTATTAACCCTTAGATCTAAAGGTTTGAATTAAATCAATAATATCATGTTGATTTTTGGGTTGTATGCAACTTGAGGTATAATTTTGGCCAACGACAAAGCATTGACGATGGACGTTTAAAGCTTACAAACGTAAACACCCTTTGTAAGGGCATCTACAGCTTATGCACACCCTTTCAAAGGGCATCTGTAAATTGCAGGCGCCCTTTCAAAGGGCATCAGTCAGGGACATTTTAGGCATTCCAAAGAGGGCGAGCTAGCACCCTTTGAAAAGGCGTTTCATATTTTTTTAGATTAAGTTTTTTTTTTATAATTTAATTTAATTTTGTATTTAAAAAATTAATAAATTTAAAGTGCTCAAAACTTAAATAGTTAATTTTCATTGTTTGATAAAGGTCCTTATGTTTGAATATCTATTCTACTTATTAACGAGCGAGGGGGTTCTTGCATTAGTCACGATGTCCGCCAAATTCTCAAATAATGTCCTTGTTTTCATTCTTTCATTTTTTTAATTAGTTTTGTGTCAATTTGGTTGTTTCATTAATTTTTTTATTTATTTCTATTAACAGGGTCCTTTTAGTCTTTAACCACCTTAGTAGTTAGTACATAGTTGCTCCTCTTTACTTCTTTAAACAACACCCAACGTTTCGTCTTCTCATAAGATACTAGCATGTTGAACATTTTGAAATGTTTATTGAGGCATTCATGTAAATTTTTGGGAGAGAAAACTTTGAATAAGGCTTAATTGGCGTGAAAATATTTACACAAGGGAGGATGGTGATCAAATATTTTTCCGTTGCGGCAGGCAAATTTGTGGGCCCGGCTAAATATTCGCCGGGCAAGAGGCTGCCAAACGAGCCCCGGGCGAATATTAGCGCGCACAAATATTATATTTTCCCGCAGACAGTGTGTTACCAAACAGGCTATTAAGTATTTTAAAAGAATTTTTTTTAGATGCTATCATTTACCACTGAAAATTACTATAAACAAAGTGTAGGTGGAAGTTTAAGAAACTACATTTCAAAGTGATTCTTAAAATTAAGTACGGGTTACCAAACAACACTTGAGTTAAGATTTTCCCAATCGTGTGACTTCGTGTATGATCTCTCCGAATAAAACTTTGATGACAGGGCACAATATGAGCCACGTGGAACACGTTTAGGGGACTCTGACCGTATGGATGTTTGGCCAATCATTAGGTGGACCTACAAACCAAAAAGAGCCCAATGAGTGATTTCTAGGCGTTGGATTGGAATTTTGTTCATGGGTTGATTTTAACCGTGGGAAATTTGCACATTATTGACCATTATTTGAGGTACAAAAATCCAAAGGTTTGAAATCACAAATCAAGCTAGTTTTTTGTTTGTAGGTCCATATAGGGATTGGAAAAACATCCATACGGTCGGAGTCCTCCAAAAGTATGCCACGTGTCTCCTATTGCAGCCTGTGATCAAAGTCTTACTCGATCTCTCCGATTTAAATTCCGGATAGCTGACAACTCATTGACACCTGTCTTTCTACTAAACCTCCACGTAAATAAGCAGTGGTCATCACAGACACGTGTAAAAATCTTCTTACTGAACCGCCACGTGATTAAAGTAGTAGTCATCACAGACACGTGTAAGAGTCCTGTGACCTGCATTGGACACTACTCCCCCACCACCTTCCTTACATAAACACCCATCCAAACCCAGCTGCTCAACTCATCTTCGTCTAAGAGAGCTCTAAGCACATATACAGTCGTTGCGTTTTTTGTTCTGGTTTCCCTTTTCACTTTGCGAAGGTTAAAATGGCGGATTTGCGAGATTATTTAGGTAACCCGGTTGGCCAAACCGACGAATATGGTAACCCAATTCGCCAGACCGACGAATACGGTAACCCAATTCTCCAGACCGATGAATACGGTAATCCCATTCATCAAACTGGCTCCACGGGTGTGTATGGTACCGGTACGACACCCGGCTCGGGCACGCATGTTACTGGTGTGACGGGGACCGGGACCGGGACCGGGACCGGGACTGCCATTGGTGGTGGGCAGCACCAGCAGCAGCACCATGGAGTTCCCGGCACGCTTCATCGCTCCGGCAGTTCGAGCTCTAGCTCGGTAAGTGATCCTCTTGAGATTCCAGTGATCCAATTACAATAAAAATGAAAAATCTATATTTTGTTCTAAAATTTCCTTAACTATTGCAGTCGGAGGACGATGGACAAGGTGGGAGGAGGAAGAAGAAGAAAGGACTGGGTGAGAAAATAAAGGAGAAGTTGCCGGGCCTCCACGGGAACAAGGATGAGCAGGTCCACGACACAACCACGGGCACCGGCTACGCGGCTGGGCAGCCCGGGCCGCACCATGAGAAGAAGGGTATCATCGAGAAGATTAAGGAGAAGATGCCTGGCCACCACCACTAGGTGTAGAATCTGTAGATATGTTTAGATCGTGTGTTGCCAAACATGAGAATTAGTGACGAGAGAGTTATCACCTTTATGTTGTCACGTGCTCGTGTGTTTATGTTGTGTTTACTTAGTATATATATATATATCATGTTTTAATTACTTGTTATCATCTCCTTGCTACCAGAATTTCCCTATATATGGAAGGTCAGGATTGATTGTGTTGATCCTCTGCGTTGCAATAAAGGTGCTGTCGAGAAAAATTATTCAATGGACCCATTTTTTTATTTTTATTTTTTCCTGTGAAGCGCATAAACACGTGCTTCTGGGCACACTCATTTAGGCCCACTGGCCCATGAATGATTGTCCACTTGAAAATCCTTTACACTAACAATCAACGAATTTTTTTCATGGGGCGATTTTTAGACGTTGGATTTTAACATTTTTTTGGATACTGAGATTGAATGTCTAGAGATCATCAATCAGGCTGATTGTTGGTGCGTACGCCCATGTCCACGAATAGCACAGTAAGGATCGATGTTTACAACAATACAAAATTTGATAAAACAAACCTCCACCCATACCAGACACATGCTCCTTGACAAATTACATTGGACTTTTGAATGTTTGGCCCATCGTTAGGTGGACTTCGAGAGCAAAAATCAGCCCAACATAATTGCTAGCTGTTGGGAGTTTTGAGGTCGTCTCCTAGGTTGATTTTTAGTCGTGCATGGGATTTGAGCATTATTTGGTCAACTCAAATCTAATGGCTAGAAATTACCAATCAAGCTGATTCTTGGTTCGGAGATTCATAAGAATTCCATCATAAGATATAGCTTACCCTTCTTTCTCATTTGAAATTTTTTTGAAAACCCATTTTCAATCCAGAATTTGATTTGATAATCTAATTTAAAGCTATACGGAAAATTTAGATGCGAAAAAAACTCTCATGACAATAAAAATTTAGATGCAGATGACTCGCGCGGCCATACATGGATCATTTTTTTGCGATCATTGATCAATTTTTTTGGGTTTAGTGACTGGATGTTCGGCCCACCTATTGGTGGATTAACCCACTAAAAAACGGCTTGATTGATGATGATTTCTAACCATTGAATATACTACTCAAAACACATGCTTGAATCCAGTGGTTAGAAGCAATTTAAATATACTACTCAAAAAACATGCTTGAATCCACTGGTTAGAAGCAATCCTAAAAAGTACATGCTTGAATCCACTGGTTACTGGTTAGAAGCAATCCTAAAAAATCCTAAAAAGTACATGCTTGAATCCACTGGTTAGAAGCAATCCTAAAAAGTACGTACTAAAATATATGGCTAGAGATAACCAGTCAGGTTAAAATTTTTGGTTTGTACTTTGTACATCCAACAAGGGGTGGGCGCTAAACATCCATGTAGTTAGTGGGCTGGGTCGCCTTCTTTCACCTGGGGCCTAAGGCGACCGCCGTATTGGCCTTATGGACCACAGGTGAATAGCGTTTGTGTTCGTGTGTGTGCACGAATCATTATAACTAGCAAATTAAGGATGTGTGTGTGAGCCCAATATTTAAGTTGAGTCTTCGCTTGCAAGCTTGGAAGGCAAATTTCCGGAATTGAAAGACCTAATATGCTGTGAGGCTCGCTAACTGGATTATTGGTGGCAGGGTTGCCCACGTCCAAATCCATGGGTTGTGGTCCGTCACTTGATTTGTAATCCGGAGGTCAACATCAATTTTTTTTCTTGGCCCAACATCAAAATCATTGGATGATTATAACCCACATCTTTAATTTATTTATTTATTTTTGTCGTGTGTGGCATAATAATCTCACTACCCCATTAACTTCTATGAAGATTAAGCAAGGATGGGAGTTGCAATTTCAACCCTTGTGTGTCTAATTGCCAAGGCTCGAGACTCTACCCAAGCCATATTTTATACTTCTTGCTAGGCATGCATCGAAGGGGCAATCTCCATGTTGCAACTTGCAATTTGGATCGATTGGGGGGGCGATCCGTTACAATTTTTTTTTTAAAACCATGTAAGTATTTGCGCAACAAAATCTCCACGTACATACGCAGCGGCACAGCCAGGAAGGGTCCAGCATGCCTCCCCCCAACTTTCAAAATCCTTTATTGCTAAAAGTACCCTTAAACCCTTTGACACACGTCTTAGCTAGCTAGGTTTCTTCTATTATGATCCCTTGAGAGAACATCAGCTGGGTGGGGTGGCCCTCTAGACAGGAACATGACGCACACTATGCATGTTTACGTGCATGTATGTCTGCTATGATTTGTAAATTTAATTAGCGTGTCATAATCCATTTCATTAGTGCGATTGATCTCATCTCATGCTTGCATAAGGTTCCATTGTGCCTAGTTGCATGACCTGTATCCTTCGAAATTAATATTCTCGAGTAGAGTCTACATGCTGGGCACCACACTGAGTTTTTTATGACCTAACTTGCTTTATGTCACGATGATGCCTCCACATGTCTACATCTATTCAACTTTAGACCTCCCTCACGATTCTCATTAACCTTGTAGTTGAGAGCAAGGTTTAAAAATCGTCCATTATAACAAAAATAACGGCCGTTATAACGGATTCGGACCTACCCCATTATGTTATGCACCGTTAAAACCCCCAGAAAATAACGGCCATTTTTTTTCTATTTATTTTCTGAAAAATATGTGAAAAATGTCCTTTTTTTCCGTTATTGAAATTTTTTGAATTTCAGTGCCCTTTTTTCTGTTTTTTTTCCTTATTTTCAGTTATTTCCGTTATTTTTCATATTTTGCCCCTGAGTGTTTTTTTAACGGTAATGCCCCCAGACCGTTATAACGGTCCCTTTTAAACTTTGTTTGAGAGGCCTCTTTTTCTTTTTCTCTCTCTTCCTTCTCTCGGTTGAGAAACCGACTTGGAGATGGGAGTGATTTGCTTTTTAATAAATAAATAATGCCGTATGGTTGGCATAACTTAGCAATACTTTAAAACATCAAGACAGGATCCGACACGATAAGAGTATGGAATAGATGGATAAGGGATATGGGAGATTAGTTAGTGGGAATGTTGGAAAAGTTTTTTTATTTTTATTTTTATTTTTGTTTTTGAGGGAGTTTAGGTAGTGGGGGTACTTTTTTAACGAATTATGTAAATATCGTATCTTTAAAAATACTAGTGGGCAGCACATGGGTTGCATGTGAATGATTGTAGATTCGTCTTTGAAAGAAGTGGCAAAAAAAGAGAGTTTCAACCTAAAGAGTAGTTTTGAAAAATTAATCAGGAAGAAAAAATTCGTAAATTATAACAACTCAAAACGTAGTTATAGAATCAAAATTGTGAAGCTGTCCATGTAGAAAAGTAATCTGAATAAACGGAATCAATCACAAACAATTTTAAAAATATTTTGAATAAGGCAAAAGTTTAGGTGGATATATACTCACGAACTCTTCACAAGTAATATAAATAAGAATAATGAGAAAAAGTTTAGGCAAAAGTTTTGCATATTGTGAAGTTGTCCATTTGATAGCCGACCCTCTAGATTGCCCGCGTGATATATACATAGTACCGTTGCCCCTTATTCATGCCATGCATATGATACTGGGAAAATTTGTCTCAAACATTGCTAGACCCAAAGGGCATCACGCACGCACGGTCATCCATCAATACACGAAGAGGTGGAATCCACATGATTTGAGAGGAGAATATTCCTAAAAGTGCTATCGCCCTCCAGTACCTCATGTACATATTGGCAACCCTCGCCCTTTGGATCAAGCATTGCATGAGGCTAGAATTTCTCAAACTTGTGTCCATTTTTGCTCAAAGTCGTTGATGCTTAACGCCTCTCCATCCGAGATGAACCCTCGACAAGAATGTTTTTAATTTTTGAAAGTTGAACTTTTTGAAAACAATGTTGCAACAGTTTTGTCAGGGGTACATGCATGATTTAAAATTTTGGAATGTTTCGTATTTTTTGTTTCTTTTTGCAAGAGAATTGAAACGGAACATGCAATATTTCGTTCTGTAATGTTTTGGTTTTTTTCGCCAAAATAAAATAAAAAATATAATTTTATGATTTTGAGAACTTTTTGAAATATTTGTAATTTTTCAAAAATTTCGCCGTTTTACCATTTTTTAATGTTTTGTTTTGGAGTTTGTCTCGATTTTTCACTTGACCGAGACATTCATCCGAAACGGAATTTTACACCTCAGGTGCATGTTAGATGTAAATGCTTAAAACAGCACTGTTGAGCAAAAATGTTCTCGAGCTTGTAAGCTTTGTTTGTTATCCTACATTGGATGCAAGACGATAGTAAAGAATTTGGCGACGCAGATGTCAGGGTGTTTGGTAACAAGTTTAAGTTTCACGAGCTATTTATACAATTTCATATAGATTGCATTCGGTTAGCTATGATTTTAAGGAGTGTGGATGAATGTTCTGAAACCCAGCCAGCAGGCCCAAACAGCTGAACTGGAAAACCAGTGACCTGGGCCTTCAACCGGTCCAGGTGGAGGTTGACCCAACTATTATATATAAATCCACTTGTTTTGTGCAACCCATTCACTCTGGGTGGTTGAACCAGTGAACCGTTTGCCACAGATGGGTGCGTGTTGCATTTTATATGGTTAGCAACGTGGACATGGACTAATTTTTGGTGATGATCATCATAATGACGACAGGCTCAATACATGGTTACATTGTCCAACATGTTCTCCATGTAGATCCCATCATAGAGTGTAAGATTCAACGAACTCTTGTCATATAAGCTAAATTTACTCTTGTTTCTAATTGTAGATATATTACTGGGTGGGCCGTGCCCATGACACTCCCCGACAAAGCATTTGCCAAAATCGGCTGTAAGTGGTTGAGATCCATTGTCCAATTGGTGAATAAGATCTCGGCCCTTCTTTATTGAAGCCTATAAGAGGGGGGTAAAAGTGGGGAGACAAAGGCAGCCGCTTTGACTTGTTATATAGATTCCTTATTTTTCTCTATATTTTTTTGTTACCTTATTAATCTATGTTATTCCTTATTTTTAATAAACTTAAAAATCTCCTTAGCTGATATCACGGGTCAACCCGAACCGGATTGACCCAACCCGATCGATGACCGGGTTGGTTTTCGTGTTTACGAGTTATATCAGGTAATACTTTCCGTGGCAACGTAAAGTTCGTAACCAAACACACTTGTTGAGTTGTTTACTACACCTGTGACTGTGATATACAACGGTGCGCACCGCGTCAACACCCACTCTGCGAACACCTCACTGGCTTTTAATTACGGCTCCAAACTCTCCTCGCTCCCTCTCTCATATTTTTCCCGCCTATTTAAAACCTTCCGACAATGCTCTCGCAGTCTCATTTTCTCGCTCAGAATTCCACATTTCTCCCATTGTCGTCGATTTCTTCGAGTTCTCCCTCCAACATTCGAAACCTTCGATTTTCAACTAAACTCTCGTCCTCTGCCCTAGATTTTACAGTCTCTTGGCGGTGCAGATCTGCTCCGAGAATGAGTTTGAATTCGAACCTTTCGAATGGAATCGAAAGCGTCAAACTAGGATTTGAAGACGAAATAGATCTATTCGTTGAGGTCGGGAATAAGGTTGCAGATGCCGCCGGAGAAGTGATTCGGAAGTATTTCCGCAAGAGCTTCAAGATTCTTGATAAGGAGGATTTGAGTGAGTAGTTGAATCTGTAGAATTTTTTTTAATCCGCTGATCGAGCTTTCGAGTAGTCTTTAGACCGTAGAGTGATGAAGTATTAGGGTTTTGCTGGTTTGGATTCGTTTTTGGACTAATTTTTTTTCTGCTGAAATTGTTGCAGGTCCTGTGACGATCGCCGATCAAGCTGCCGAAGAATCCATGATTTCAATTATCTTAGAGAATTTCCCTTCTCATGCAATGTAAGTTGTTTATTTTGATTGGAAGTATTGATTTGTACCTTCTCCTTTTCTCTGGATATGAAAAATTATGATTTTTATCATAAATTTGAATATAAGGATTTTGTTAGTTTTCACTAAACTCTGGAGGAATTTGCAGTTATGGAGAGGAGAACGGTTGGAGGTGTACAGAAAAATCCGCCGACTTTGTTTGGGTTTTAGATCCCATAGACGGCACAAAGAGTTTCATTACAGGTATTTCTGTTGAATTGCCTTTGGCTTTGAAATTTTTTAAATAACTAACTCTGTAATTCGGCTGAATTCCAGGCAAGCCCTTGTTTGGTACTCTCATTGCTCTTCTATACAAGGGGAAACCGGTAGGATTCACCGTCACAAACTTTGGTCTACATGTTCATAAAAATTGCATTCACTGTCACAAACTTTCATCTACATATTTGTTGAAGTTTTATTGGGAGCGTGAAAAATTAGGGAAAAATTTCTTAACCAGTATTGACTTCCTAGAATCTTCTTGTAAACATTGTAATGAAATTATTATACCCCTTGATTTCCCTGATCATCTTGTGAATCTTGTCAACGGTGATGTAAAGGGTTGTTTATATGCTCATGTCTAATTCTCAATTTTGATAAGTTAAGGCAGGGGTTGATGTCAAGTCCAACTTACTCACCAATAAGGGGTGGGAAAAAAATCTATGTTTCGTACTTTCATTACTCTAAGTGTTTTACAAATCTTGCCTCAAGGCAGGCGCAAGGTCCTGACCTCCAGGCTTAAACTTTGACTGATTTAGAAGAGGCTTACGCTTCACCCAGTCGAGTTTTAAGCCTCTATGCAAGCAAATATACGGGCTGAACATATAATTTTTTTTTCATTCTTTCTCCAAGATATTCCACCCATATAAAACAACTCTAATGAAGTTTTACATTATCTTTTTCCTCACATTTATACAAGTCTGACATATATGGTCTTGGAGCTACACTTAGAAGTTGTGCATTATGTGGGAACAATAAAGATTCCTAACATTCAGATGAACAGACTCTCAAATGATCATCAACTTTATTATGTTTGATAAAAATATACCTTGTTTACTTGTCATGTCGACTAGTTGAGTAACAATACCACGAGCAGTATTTATTTTTGAATTGGAGAATATGAGAACAATTAATGAAGGCCTTCAAATGATAAAGAGAGAACTGCTGCTTTGATGGCATCGCATAAAAATTAGACAATGTTTTAGAAATCCTGCATCAAGGTGAGTTGATTTATGGTAAATCATCAAAAAAAAGACTTGCATCAACTTTTCTTATTATTATAATTTTTTTAATTTTTTTTGTAGTGGATTCATATTTTATTTTTTTATGATTATTACGAATTTTTATTTCTTTAAAAAAAAATATTCAAGGCTTATGCTTCGTGCTTTATAAAACATTGCCATCACTGCATAATATGCTATAGGAATAGTAAATAATAGTTGTTATAACATATTTAAAAGGGAAATTGCCTTACTTGCGATATGCTGTTAGTGAGGACAGGGATTAAGAGCTCTAGTAATATAAAGTAACATTTCAAAAGACATTCCCATGTTCTTTTATGTTTGGCAGGAACTTTGGGAACATCCTGTAATTGTCTGCCTCCTAAATAAGAGGAGGAATGCTAGCGTTACTTGCACGAGTATAAAAAAAGCATCTACTCGCTCTCTTTGTGAGACACATGTCTATATAAGGGTTAGTGGGTTGGTAATTTAAGTTTATGTTGTGGACTCTTGTTCAACAAATATGGTTGGTACGCTTTTTTTTCTTTGTACTCTGCAAGCAACGCTGGCATTCCTCAGCCAAAATAATTCCATCCTTCTTATCAAAGGCACCAAGCATCCTTATTTGCAGATGATAAACTTCAGGGTTGAAGCAAAGCTATGGAAATGCAGTTTATTAAGTTGTGATAAATCGTAGTGTAATTGGGAAAATGGCACAGGTTTTGATCCTTGCATCTGCTTCTGATCCTGTAAATCTCTTTTGTTCCTAGAAAGGCCCGTGTTTAGGTTTAACTGTTGTTAGATGATCATCATTTTAGAGAATCATTTATTGATTTTCATTGTAATGCATGATCACTTGTATGCCTGGCTCTTTTTATTCTCTCAGTGCGACCTCTTAACCTTTTGCTTCTTCATCTGTAACGATGTTGTAGTGAATAAGAATTTGTGAAGAAAATTGTAGTTAGTTTCTTTCAACATACTGAACTATTTGGATTTCTTTTAATCACGTCTTTTCAGATTGTTGGCATTATTGATCAACCTGTTTTAAGAGAAAGATGGATTGGGATGAGTGGGAGGAAAACTACATTGAACGGACAAGAAGTGTCCACGCGCCCCTGTTCTAGACTTTCCCAAGCCTATTTGTATGATTTTATTCTCTTTGTACGGCAATGCTTTAGAAAAAAGAATCGTGGTTTAGAAATTGATAATATATTTGTATCAGTTAGGTTCAACCGTGCATATCTTCAGTTGCACACAGGGCTCAGGACTTGTGAGTTTTCATTGTTTAGTTTTACATTTTTCAGGTATACTACAAGCCCACATCTCTTCACTGGAGATGCCGAAGAGGCATTTGCTCGTGTTCGAAATGAGGTTAGCGATATCAGATTAAATTAGATTTGGGATGTAGATATTGAAATGGCATCTTCGTGGAACTTCAGTTTTCTCCACTGCGACAAACTTAAAATGTCCTATTTATTCTAACAAATTTTAATTTGTTTTCTTTCCTGTCTTCTATAACGGGGTAAAGGTGAAAGTGCCATTATACGGCTGTGACTGTTATGCTTATGCTCTTTTGGCTTCTGGGTACGTGGATCTCGTCATTGAGTCTGGTCTCAAGGTGAGATATTCACTTCCCTTGTCTCTGTACTTGTACATGTGAAGCATTGGAGTACTCTTACTGGGATTTATGCTACTTGTCGAGTTTCCATCCATTGTGAAACATATAGTTTTAGGCAATAAATGCTGTGGTTTCTAGCTAATCCAAATTGTAATGTATTTCTCAGCCCTATGATTTCCTTTCACTGATACCGGTGATAGAAGGTGCTGGGGGAGTGATTACTGATTGGAAGGGACATCAACTTTACTGGGAGGCGTCTTCAGATTCACTTGCGACAAGTATGTTTTCTTTATACGAGGACTCTTTCTGTAGTGCATCTAGTGATTATGTTAAGAATTGCCATACATTAGTCTCTTCTTTCAAGATTAAACCATACAATGGTGGAGTATTTTACATAGCTAGGAAGGACCAAAGAATCTGAACTGAATCGTAAAATGGGATTGCAAACCTCTAGTCTCTTATTTTACTTGTTTTAGAAAACTTGATTAGAACATATAAAGAGTCCGAAACTGAACGATTCGGATGAAACTTTGTGAAACTGAAACGAAATGTTAGTGCAAATTTACACATAAGATGAAGAATTGTTCGGTTTTGGAAGAAATCAACCGAAACGTATGTAGTTACGTCCTATAGCGAAACTGAAACAAAATGGATGAAACGTTTCGGTTTCGGCTGAAACTTTGGGCCATTAAGCAGTATAGGAAAAATAAAGATGTGGTCAAAAAAATGATATTCTAGAATAAATGTTCCATGCTAATACTCTTATATTATTGCCTGCAATTTCATCTTATCTTCTACAACTGAATTCGTGTGTTCCTTAAAACTGCAATCATAGTGGTTGAACAAGTCATGCCGAGGTTGTCAAATGTAATCCTAGTTGAATTGCCAACCATTTTTAATGCGATTAAAATCGAATTATACAAATCAAATCACAGATCTTAGGATTTTTATAATAAATTGACGCATGTTGTCCTCAACAAATCTTTACATACGAGTTCTCTTGGTTTTTAATTTCATTTTCCAGGTTTTAACGTGGTGGCAGCTGGAGATAAACAGCTTCACCAACAGGCTTTAGATTCACTAGAGTGGTAGTGAGGATCCAGTATTCAACTGATCTGGTAGCCAGCAAAGGTGAATCAACGTGACCTTTGAGGATGAGATGTAGTAGTAATGAAAATATAGTTGTATCTTCCATCAACTTTAATGGGATAAATAGAGAAGGGATAACCTAAATAGAGAATTAGGAGAAACTCTTTTAATTGTCTTCCTTTCCTGATTCACTGAAAATTAATGTATTTCGACATTGTCTTGGCAATATGCCATTTTCTTTATCAAATAGAAGCAAATGTAAATTCTTAAAGGATGCATTGGGTGCACTACAGTTCCAAGTGTCACTGTATTTAACCAACACAATCCAGCTTAATGCATCGAAATTCTGATTTTAAAACTGGGTTACTCGGGTCTGTTACCCGAGAAAAGATTCTGTCCCTCACAACCTTCGAACTTTGAAGTCCCCCCTCTCCCAAAAATGTCTGTCACGTAAGCCAAGGCCTAAACCCGTCCCATGTTAAACCCTTGGTTATTTGGTTAAGGGTGGTTTACAAAGGATACGTGTCAGACATTGCTTGGATTGGAGTCATTTTCATGGGTTGATTTTAACCATATGAATTTGAGCATTATTTGGGTACAAAGATCCAAAGGTTTGAAATCACCAATCAGCCTGATTTTTGGTTTGTAGGTGGACATTGAGCCAGTCATCGTGGGCGGTCAGCAAAGTTTTACTACAGGTGCTTGCACAATTTGTGGGGTGCAAATAAATTTTCCCCTTCACAAAATATCAGCTCATGCTGACATTTCTAGCTCTATGTACAAATCATTTTTCTGTAAAACTTTTTGTTTGTTGATTACCATACGAAGCCTTGGTTTACAGCATTAGATACTTGTCTACTGGAGAGGCGGACGACCTGCAAAATGCAGTCGTCACAATTTTTAAAATATGCCAAACAGCATTTCAAGCCCATTTTGTCTTGTAATTCACGACATCCACAACACGAAGGCCCAAAGGGCCTTGGTGCCTAATTCATATGACCAGTCCTAAGCTTATCCTAGCGTGTTTGGACTCTTGGAACACCATAAGCCCTCAGTTTCAAATAATGGGATGTTCATTCTGAATATACTTCCACTTGGAACAAAGTTATTAGTTGTTTGGCCACCATCTAAACTCAGTTTAAATTTATTTTTGGAACAAAGTTGCCCCCCAAAAAAGAAAGCAAATTCTCATTTAGTGTAACACTGACCACCTACCAACAAAAAAGAGGGAAAAAAAAGACCTAAATTTAGAATTACCTTGCCAACTTTTGCAGCAATTTTTTTTCTACATTAATCTAGGATGGACTGGTATATGTTTCATGTCGTAAAGATTTTATTTTAATCTAAAAAAGACTTGCAACCGTTACCCAGCACCCCTTAAATCTCAAATTAATCCGAGCCTAAATCTAGATATATTTTGAATGGGAAAACACCAACAGATCTTAGATTTACCTCATTAATGGTCTTGAGGGAGGGTTACACCATCATGGATCCAGCAATGCATGGTGTATGAACTGTGTCGATGCAAGCAACCAAAGGTCTAATTGCTGTAGGAACCCACGAGACTTGGCGAATTAACAAATCAGCCATTGTGGACGGAGTGCATACCCTGCAAGCATTAATTTGCTCTGATAATACAAAAAACAAATAGACTATGCTCAAAGCTACTGAAATGGGTTCTCCATTAATTTGATAATGCTTTCCAGTCCTGATCTGTATGTTGGATGAAGAAGTCCCACTCCTAGTTCATTCTTTAGACGAGCATTTGAGACTCGTTTCTCTCCCCGTGCAGTTTTTTTCTCGATGATTGAACCTGACGTATTGGAAGAAGAGCTCTGTTTAATCTGCCCGGGCCATCTTTTCTCGATCAATGTCCGTGCAAATGCAAATACTTCTTCCCGTGGTGCTGGGTCGTCATCAACAATATTGTATGTTCTCCTGAAACATCATGTATATGGTGTCAGTAGGTACTAACTTGGCCCCACCAAAGACCAGCTTAACTTGCCTAGTCCAGTAGAACTCAGGTTATTATGGATTTTTAAAGAGAAATAATGATCACGAGTTAAACGATAGGACTAACGCACATAAAATATATATAAAAGAAACAAAAGAAGCATGACTAAACGAAAAAAAAATGTAAGAAAACAATAACATAGATGATGAAAGAAAAATACAATTAACAAAAAGATAGAATTTGAAAAGCCAAAACCAACACATAGATAGAGGCTCACGGGACAGACCTTGTCGGGTGTGGATTCCGCGAATCCAATGGTTGTGATAGCACTGAGCTGGCATTCATTTTTGCCAAAGCAAAACCACCGTTGGATTCTCGGAATCCACACCCGACAAGGCCTGTCCCATGAGCCTATCATAAAAGGCCGGTCACGGGAGCCTGTGCCTTCTGATATATCAAAAATACATGCATACTAGGTAATCCTAAAACAAGACATTGGGTCACAATTTACAATTGGAAAAGTCAAATCAAACAAGTTGTATAGATTATAGACTAATAAAAACATATCTACATCAGCAACTGTGATACACAGGTATTCTGAACAGTCAAAGCTAATCAAAATCACCCTATGATTATTTTTTAAATACTATAACATTTTCCGGGAGGTAATATCGTGAAAGTTACTCTGAAGTTCAGGGAATCAGATGGTATGATAATTTTTTTTCCAAGATGGTATTTCCCATCAACTTGAACACAAATGAATCTGTTTGGCAAAGGCTAATTGGTAAAGCCTACCCAGATGATGACATATCAATGCTGGCTCTGAGTACTTGACAAATGTCGGCAACATGAACTCGGGACATGTAATGCCTAGCTCCCCTCATTCTCTGGCCTTCTGTCAGAGACTCCTGCTTGATTATGGTGTCCAAAGCACTGTAAGAGAATCGGCAAAAGTTTATAAGAAGGTCAATTGTTACAAGCAGTTAATGTGAACAAGCAGTTAGGTGGTATGAGATAAATCACCGAGCTTGAAGCATCCTACGAGTGCTACCACTTTGACTAAAATGAGAAAGCCGAAATGCTTTACGCCATTTAAATCACATATTTAAATTGTAGATGGATAGACCAGAAATCAAAATTTCTACATTGAGTCATGTTGCAAGATTTATTTAGTTTCAAAGATAGTTAATACAAAAAGAAGAACCAACCCTGTTCTGACATTTTGTCAAATTACAACATTTTCTTCAGAAGGGGTGAAAGTTTATCAAGAACAACAAGAAGATACACAAAAGGAGCCCTACAAGGGAAAAAATTACAAAACAAGGAAGTTTATCCAGTCAAATTACAAAAGGAGCCCTTCAAGTTTATTTAATCTAATCACAACATTGTATGACATTTCAATAAAACATCTTAATCATACAGAAATGCTAATCCGGTTCTGTTTCCTTGCCCTTCTTTTCAAAAGATAAACTACATTTTGAAACCATTAACATTCATTCGACCTCACGCCTTTCAGTGGAGCTTATAACAAATGTATGATTCCATTTTCTTTTGGTACATAAGTTGGGATTGAACCCAAGGCCTCATAGTTCCATTCATTCATGTGGCACTAGCAATTTTTCCATTGCATTAGCATACTAGTCAATCCAAGTTATATCCTGACTAGTTTTTGATTATCCAACCATGAAGAGGGCAGAGAAATAAACAATCACCCTATCTAAAAACAAAAAAGAAAAGTAATAAACAATCAGTCGTACCGAGTTTCTGCTTATGTGAATAAGATAATTATAGACTTGAAAGAATGTCTAGGTTAGTAGGTAAGGATATGATGATCATTCAGATACCACACACCTTCTTCCGGGTCCATAGATACCTCCAAGTCGAAATACTTGCACCGATACCCCAAGATCACGACCCAGACTCAACCATCCTTTCTCGGCTACCAACCTTGCTTTAGCTGACTCGCTCGAGGGGTTCGCAGGATAACTGCCATATGACCATGCATTTTGTTAGCGACAACTGAGCTCAGCTTCTCCAACTACAATTTACATGCCAAAGGCACTGGGTTCAGATAAACTTGCTTACTCCTCATCGACCAATGCACCGCCACAATCTCCATAGACACCTGCAATTTAAGATACCCTCCAGAAGCTTAACATAGACAAAAAATTTCTAAGCTCTTCTGTTTAAGGATAAACAAACACAGGATGTAGCAAAACAGGTCATGGGGATAATAAGTGAAAACAGGTCTAGCGCATCAAGTTCTCTTTCGAAAGGTAATACAAGCACTTCGGGTAAGTGTAGTATTGAAGCTTCATTTCAATGAAATTTGATGTGCTTTTCTTTCAATGCTACAGAATAGATGAGCCTCATCAAACTGGTTCAGTAGATTCCTAATATATGTCACATGACTCACATCTATTAGTAATTCTGGCACCACCTGATCATATCTCAAATGTCAATTAACCACTAATACAGGTCACTTGTACTAATGACCAGCCGAACCCAACTTTGCTCATTGTCTAGCAAACTGTGCGCACGTTAGGTGGATGAGGGTGGGGGACGGTATTCTATGCCATTTCCATCACAATAGAGAGTACGTGGATGCTTTCACATGGATCACATGACAGGCATCAAAATTTTAAACAACTCTTGCATTGACCACGGTCCAAAAGTCACCATCCAGATGACCCAGACTGTCCATTCCAGTCTGAAAATTGCACATTCTAGATTGATGATCAGGAGTTTACTTATACCAGATTTTATATACATAAAACCAGATGGTTAGAATCATCCGAATGCAATCCATGGGGTGGCCTAACATTTGGACAGTCCAGATTGATGAACAATAAAGCACCCATGTTGCAATAGAGAGTATCTGTTAGGAACTAGAGTATGATATAGATACACAAAATTCCCATATAATGATAGTGTCATATACCACTTGTTTTAGAACATGGTTGTTACAGTAATTTGGTCACTTCCAACAGGATACATCACAAGTAAAGCTGCCAACCTCATTTAATTTGGTTGTAAATGGTGGGCCCCAGTAGGTCTATTTGTAAATATAAAATAGTAAAAAAAAAGGTAAAAAAATCTAGCATTAGGATGCTGAAATCACAAGATCATACGTTGTATCTTAGGCAGCTTCAGAACCATTCCCAGATTAGTAACCCTTCTCAATGGCCAAGGAAATGGAGTTCAATGATCACTAGAAGGCAACAATACTGAATATAAAGAATCAATATGAAAGATGAAAAAATCAGCTAACTAAGAGTTTTCACAGAGATTACTTGTTGATGATAAGTAACATAGCCATTGAAGATTTCCATTGCTTAGTCTACTTTGTAAAAGGTCCTGATGCTGATAAAGCACCTGCACAATACATATACAAACACAATGAGACAAGATGGCATGTGCGGAGAGGTCATTATAGAGGAATATAAAAACCTAAAAAGTGTTTAAAATACCAAAATCCAAGTATCTTGCTTAACTTACTGGATCGCCAATACCTACAACAGGAGGAATGGAGACAAGGAGATGACTAGCACATTCCAATGTATTTAAGCCTGTCAGTCTGAAAAATAAATGATATAGTCATATAGGTGCCAAGACGAGCACAAAAAAGAGGAGCTGGTGAAACTAGTGATGTAAACAAGGTTAAAAAATCAGAGTAACTGAGGCTAACTCGGTCAGACAATCTTATACAAGTCTGGTACAGCAGCTCGACCAAGCCGCGTTGAACCTTTTACTTTTGAGCTATGTAACACAGGCACTGCATTTTTTGGGTTTTCTGTTGTCCTGCCGTGCCAACACCTATTGACAAGGATACGAGCGTTGACACGTCTAGATACACATCCTAACACATAAAGGAGTGTCCCTCTTTATGGCAATAATTTTTACAGAGAATTATTTAAGAGTGTTCCATCCTCAATATACTACTCTATTAAGTAGTTCAATACAATTACAGTTGTTTGATAGCTTTCATGGTTATAATATCTACTTATATTTATTAAGTTGAAGGATAGCTCTATGGTGTATGGAAATGTTTTCTTTTTATTTTCATATAACTCTTTCCTTTTATTGATAAAATAAATCTTCTGATTTTAAAAAAATTAAAATATAATATTATTATAAATGCGTAAGGAGTAAGGACATGTCTACATTTTGGGCTCTCAAAGATGCCGGTCAGACACCTCATATTTGTGTCAAACACTGACACATGTACCCATGTAATTGTTACATACCTTTGAGAAGCATCATCGAACAGTGACTTTAACTCAAGGTTATACAGACAAAGTCTGATGGTATGTAGTAGATCAATTACAAATTAATCACAGAGTGATTTTGGCCAAGTACCTAGACTATGTATAATTATCCAATACATGATAATTTTGGTCAGGTCACCGAACCACATGAATGACTTCCTAAGACTCAGCATATACATATCTTATTTGGTACAACACTACAACTTGCCTAATAAACTGTGACTCCAACCAAGTCCCTGGGCTAGATATAACTCAGCCGATAGATAGTGACCTCAGCTAAGTTCTCATATGACATGAATGACTCGATATGACCCAGCATATACATATCTGATTTGCCAAGTCGCAGGGCGACTGAATGGCTACTCAAAGAAATGCTAACAACACAAGTTGGGCCGAGTTTTCAATCATTGAACATAAAAAAAACCAAGAGAAAATTTGAAGCTTCATGGTTGAAAGCATATAAATTATGCTGATAAAAAACTAAAATCAAATGGATATTTTTATTTACATCACTTATAAAACTTGCACCCTGCCTCGTTGACATAAATTTGTTTTAGGTCTTGACTTGGGCATATAGTGGATGCTTGGATTCATGTAGGTTTGTGAATTTTTACTGGTGCAAGTGATTTCAGAACACAATTGAATCAAATCCACGGCAATGGGATATGACTCATGTGAGATCATGACTAAGGTGAGTGACGTGAGTCATAGAGAACACCAGTCTTCAACCTGAATCTCCGCTCCATTTGATCAAATTTTATGACATAATAGTCTTAATTTGCACACTATTTCACAAAGACGAAACCTAGAAAGAATTGAATTGAGAAGACAATTGACTTACTCTGTGTCATTTGTGTCGAAAAGGTAAGCATCAAATCCCATCCCCTCCAGTTTCTTCTTCTTAATTGCACTAGTGCAAGTCCCAGAGACCTCCCTACAAGTCAAGGTCCTAGATATCAACTTCCTGTAGACGAGAATATTCAAGTAGAACCATTCCATGGACCCTATCCCTCATGCCCAATAGGTGGACCACCAAGTCAACGATCCAGACTCATAAATAGGCGGGCCTCATCTTGGATGAATACAAAAAAATCAGAATGACAGGAGAATCTTAGCCTTTGACCTAGAGCTAAAGCAATATGTTAATGGCTCACAACAGAAGTTCATAAAACAGAGCTTTTTAGGCTTTGTTCCATTCAGAACGGTGGCTGACCAATTACACTGTCCAGATCAGGGAATCGATTACAAAACCTCAGGTCCTTACGCATGTATATCTCCTTTAACAAGTATCATTATTATGTTTTGAACACTTGAGGTTGCATTTGGTTCGCCTCAATTCCTGGGAAAAAAACGCTTTCCCAGTGCTTGGTTAAGAAAGTAGGCTTCACGAAAACGAATTTCTCAAATCCTTCAAAATAAGGGAAAACAACTTCTCTATTTAAAAAGAGGAAATCGTTTTCCCTTTGCACTCGTCCACTCCTTCCACATCTCTCCGAAAAACCCTAACCCCAACAACTCTCTCTCCTCTTTATCTCTTTGGTACCACCATCTCCCCCATATATTGATCATCGCTGGCCCCTCTCTCTCTCTCTCTCTATAAACCCTAACCCCAACCCTTTTCTCTTTCTTATCAATGATTTGCATCTCCCTCCAGATCTCGACCATTACCATGTGTCCTTGCCAATTATAACTCTTGGCTATAATTAGACTCTCACTAAACTTGAGTTTGAAGGACTCCTAAACAACCAATATTCTAATAAGAGAAACAACTCAATTAGAAAGACTCCTAAACAAGGATGGAAGTAATCTAGGGACCGTGTGCTCTCCAAGTGTGCTGATGTGGTCGTATGTAGATGGTTCCTAACATCACTCCCCCCTTGAAAAAAAAAGGCTTGTCCTCAAGCCAGAAGCTCTGGAATATTCTCCTCCAGAGGTCAATCACCATCAACAAAAAATAATAGTTGTTCTTTACACTTGTGACCAAGGTGAAAGAGTTCATCGCAATTAAAATAGAGACCCTTGTCTCTCCGCTCTTTCTATTCTGCAAGAGTAAGTCTCCGAAAGGGCAACAAACTCAAAGGGCTAACAGAAGGAGATCTTGATGCAAGGGCAGACAACAAAAGTCGATCCGATAGGGATTTAGTAGTCGATCGCCGAATAGGAGGACAAAAACAGTTTTCTCTTGGCACAAGGCCAGATTGAAGGCCTCCGTTAAAGTAGAAGGATGCAACAATTGAACCCAACTAGCATGTCGTCACGTAACCCGGAGACAAAACAACTAATCAAGAAGGATTCCGATAACCCGATTAGCAAGCTTTTCAAACCGGCATTGAAAATTGTGAACATGCTAGTCTTTTTGAGTTTAGCTATTGTAGCACCCAGATCCACAAACTCCTGGGAACGAAAACGTGAGCATAGAGTTGAGTGAATTGAGGCCATAACATCAATCCAATAGAGTGAGTCATTCAACTATATCATGCTATAGCGTCTCCAGTTAGGTGAACCGAAGCCAAAGGGACCATCTGTTCATCGGATAAGCTGTTCAATTGTTGATATTGTTCAGCCCTGAAAATCCAACCTTCGGGGTCATCACCACAGAACTCCGGAAAATAGATCTGAAAAGGACAGTCTGGAATCACTGCGTCAACTTGAGGATTTTCGGATCTTTGGTTTACAAAGGCAGGAACACGTGGTGCTTCCCGAACTGGTGGTCGATCAACTACCAAGCGTTCTCGGGTTTTTTGGATATTTCTCATCCCCTCTTTCAGCTCTTTTACGTCAATGGTCAATTGATCAAGATGATACTCAAATAAGTCGACCCTCTCATTCACCTTTGATGCTCTAATACCAAATGTTAGGATCCAAGTATCCAAGGATCCTATAAGCCAATTGATTTACTTCAAAGGGAATCGTTCCTCCAACTTTTAATTAATTTTTTTTATTGCTTATTTCCCTTTCAAAACAACGTTCCAAGCCTATTTAACAACTCAAGGCTCCAAAATTAGACTTCCTTGCCAATTATAACTATTGGCTACAATTAGACTCCTACTAAACTTCAATTAGAAAGACTCCTAAACAACCAATATTTTAATATGAGAAACAACTCAATTAGCATGACTCTCCCTCTAAATCAATTAACATGACTTCCTTGCCAATTATAACTATTGCCTACAATTAGACTCCTACTAAGCTTGAATTAGAAAGATTCCTAAACAGCTAGTATTTTAATATGAGAAACAACTCAATTAGCATGACTCTCCCTCTATCTCTATGCAAGAACCCCATCCTCAACCTCTCTCTCTCTACCAAAAGCATTCTTGTATTTTTTTTTTCCTTTCCCTTAATTGAACCAAACATGACAATATTAAATTATGGGAAGTGAAGTTTCTCGGAAGTGACTTCTTCTGGAACTGCCTTTTCAGGCGGAAGCCGCTTCCGTCAAAACCAAGTGCAGTCTAGAATGTCCATAAATAAGCAAAAGGTTTTTTAGCTCCACTCCAGAACTCTTCACAGTAATGTCGGCTGGACGCCCACCTGTTTGTCCACGTCATGCCAATACCCTACCATGAAACGTACTTTTCCCCTACGAATTGTAGGTTGGAGCCATTGAGCTAAAAGATGCCAAGTGGGTAATTGCTGAGGTGGCGAAACGCTCGGGCCTCTTTGGCCCACCACGACCACGTGTAATGAAAATCCCACCACTCCTGAGAAGAGTTCTGATTGTAACTCCAGAACCACCGCCCAGTCCCGGTGCAGGTTATCAAACCGGATCCCATGGCTCACTCTACAATCTACACTACCACTCAAAGAGTAAATCATCAATGGAATAAAGGCAACGACTCAACTTGAAACCCTAGATCCTCTTCGTAAAATCTAATCGGAACAAAAATAAAAGATTTAATCAAATCTTTTAAATTAGAGCAAAATTACGTGCCAGAGATCATACCAGCCCTCTTTCTTCAACTGTTCCGCGAAAAACTGTCCGACGAAACCCATCCCTAATATAAACATCCGATTCGTAGATTCGTATCTCTCTTTCTCGTTTTTGGACTTCAAATCACATGTAAAATGGGGGAAAATAGGCGATTTTGCGAGCATTCGCCTTCGAGGAAGAAATAGATATTGATTGGGTGTTGTAGCAAATCGACCCGATACGTGATAGAGTTCCATAGCGGGAATGTCCGATAACTTAGATTTCGTGTGGGAGTATCCGGATCCGTGAACAGCGGGAGATTGTAGAAGAAGAAAAGCGGTTTCCTACATACGCACGGATTCGCAGCGAGCGCATGGTAGATGATTTAAATAGTTGCCGCATGGAGTATAACTTTGCTGACGGACAGTATTATCTACGTGGCACACTCTTAGACATCGCTGACCATATGGATGTTTTCTCCCGAGTGGACCTACAGACTAAAAAGTATCCTGATTAGTGATTTCTAAGCGTTGTATTGGTGTCGTTTTCATGGGTTGATTTTCATCGTGGAATTTGAGGTACAAAGATCCAAAGGTTTGAAATCACTAATCAGACTGATTTTTAGTAGCCCTCTCAGGGATGGGCCAAACATCCATACGGTCAGTGGTCTCTAAAATTATTTATGACTGACCACAGTATGAGCCACGTGGTACACTCTTAGAGATCGGTGACCATATGGATGTTTGCCAAAACCTGAGGTGGACCTAAATACCAAAATTTGCCTGATCAGTGACTATCCTTTGGATCTGAATACCCCAAATAATGCTTGATTACCACGGTTAAGAACAAACCAATGAAAATGACTCCAATCCAACACAGTTAAAAAATCACTAATCAGCCTTATGTTTGGGCTGTAGGTCCACCCAGAGATAGGCCAAACATCCGTAAGCTTAGTGGCCTCTAAGAACATGCCACTTGGCTCATATTGTGGCCGGTCAGCAAGGGTCTCTCATCACAAAAAAGTCTAAAGACTCCCAAGAAAATTTCTTTCATCCAACGGAAGCATAGAGATTCTCTCAAAATTGAGTTTCATCTTTCTTTTATTTATTTAATTTTGAGTTAGTTATTTTGTTTCAATTGAAATGAAATTCTGTCAATTTAAACGTAGTTTTAATCCAACAATTTGATCTTCCTATTTCCTTATAAAGATATATCATTTTGAGCTTCGGATCAAGTTTACCAACATGGGTTTTAATTTTTATTTTTAATCTCCTCTTTTCATGTTTGATTTGGGGTTTGGGTTTTGGCCTAAACCCAAACCCTGGTTCTAAAGTTGAAGAGAAGGACACTTTCGTCATTTACTACAAATTTTCATAGTCAACTCGGGTCAACACTGATCAAATGACAGTGGACCGAGTCATAGGGGGGTATGTCAGCTTTTTCAAATCGTCGTGTGTGGGATGGGGTGGTGGGGTATGTCAAATTTTAAAGATAACATGGGGGTATGTCAAAAATTCCCTTTTTTTTTTACAAATTTGTGAATATCTGTTAGAATTTATCTAGTGAATGATTTTCTAAAATTGGCATTTCATGGTAGGCACATATTCTTTATGAATCTTGCCCCTTGAGAAATTCTCCATCTGAAATGGTTTGACAAGATCAACAGTGAAATCGCCCAGTAGATAAACATGGTATTCAAAGCATAACATCAAAGGACCTAATGATCCATTAATAGATTCAGATCTCTGGTCAGTCATCTCCGTCGTGTACACTTTAACCTGGTTTTCGCAGATTTACATTGTTTACTCGGTGGTTATATGATAATTCATGAAACTTGGCAGAGTGCAGAAACCTTAAAATTTCTATCATAGGACCCACTAATGTGCTTTCAAGAATCAGAATGCCAGAACTTGAATTGCACCGGGTCCAACTTAGAACAAATACCAGATATTCTTTTCGCAGAACACCTACGAGATGATGTAAAGCTTAGGCAGGAGGAAAAAATGACTACTAAATTGTTACTCTTATGTACACGAATGACTGAAGATGGATTACACTACAGTGAGAAAAATGATACAACAGATTCAGAGGAAATTTCCTACCAAGTCCTTTGAAACTGAAGTTGAGAACTGAAATTTTCCACTCAATACTGAAGGGATCTTGCAAGTCAAGATTGTAGGTGGCTCTTCGCCTTCTGCAACACTTCCTTTAGAACCAAAGAGATTCTATGTGCCATGTGTTGTTCCATGAACCTCTCTTTCACCCTTTCGTAGCCTTTCTTTCCCATTGTCAGCCTCCTCTCCACGTGAGTGGCAAGTTTCACAATGTTCTTTGCGAGGGGTGTGACACCCTCTTTCCCAACAGGATGCAATAAACCCGTAGACCCATTGACTACAATCTCCGTGGTGCCTCCAGCTGCTGTTCCCTGATATGTATAATTTTTACAACAATAAAGATGATGTTATTAAAAAAACAAAAGAGCTAGAAATGTCAACACAGAAAGCCCAGGAATGTGTGTGGTTATGAAGAAGAAAGACTTTATTTGTTACATGGATGTTGTAAAAATGGCCATATATTCATCAATTGGACCATCCAAATGCTAGATCTCCCCTTGAGGTCAGGCATGAATCAAGATTACCAACGCTATTCTCGTGGACATTAGAGATTGGTGCATAGCTTCTAATTCAAAGCTGAGCATGATGCCTATAATAGAAACTTCCTCAAATCATGGATATATCCCCTTGATTCCCCAAACTGAAGTTGAGACTTGAGAGGCGTATTTGGACTAAACTATGAAAAAAAGACATGAATACACATACCAATATGTCCCGAGACACATCTTGACATGTCCCATAGTGTCCACCTTTATTACTAATGATTTTTTCTAAGAAGATGATTTCTAAAAGAGAACCAGTGTGGTTATCCTCCATACACTACTTAATTGAAACATAACTATAGTTTTTTTTAGCAATAAGTCAATTTATATTTATTAAATTACCAGATAAATATGTTTCTTTTACTTTTCATATATTTCTTTCCTTATTTATTACTTTTTCAAATTTCCCAATAAAAATATAATCAATATTATATAATAATACATATGTAAGTACGTGTCTACCTTTTGGGCTTCTTAAAGGAACTGTGTCAAATAACTCGGATCAATGGCTGACACCAACACGTGTGAACATGTCATTGTTACATAGGCACTCAATAACATCTGGGTGTCATGGTTTTTAAACTAGGATGGCTCTATTTGGCTAGTAGAGCAGGTTTTGGTGTCCTTATTAGGAATCACAATGGATTCCTTAATGTTGTTTATTCAGATAATTGACCTAAAACCCTATATATTTGGTGGAGATGAATGGTCTTCTTAGAGGTCTCCAAGTCACTAATCAGAAACAAATTAGACAATACTAGTATTGAGGTGGATTTATCAAATATGGCTAATTGTGTTAATAGATATCACATGCCCTTGGGAAGCAAGATTTTGCCCAACTTAAATTCTCAAGATTCTTCATCTTTATGGGTCTTGGAGAATTTTCTTCTTTGGAGGGAAGCAAAATAAACACTTTTTGTCTTCTTTTTGCAATGTAAATAATGAAACTTAAACTGTATCTCAATAGTTTTACTAGGTACTTCCTTTGTATTATTGAGCATGGTAGTTGTAAATAGTACGAGTATAATAGTTTTGAGCTTTAATTGCTTGTACCCTGTCAAACCATAGCTTTCTTACCAAAAAGTAAAAAACAAAAAGGAAATATCATCAAACATAGAGGAAACAAAAAACTAAACAAAGAAACGGTCAAGAGTGCACATAAGGATGATACTTCCCTAATATACTATTGCACATTAGAAAAAGTCGTAGCTAATAGAATGGGATCATGCAATCCGACAATCCAAATGATGCATCCAAGGCAATTTAATATCTAAATTATTTGATCAAACAAAACAGTCAATTCCCACTACCAAATAAAAGCACAAGAAAGAGTAAATGCATGCATTACAGCTTTAACATTTGATTGATGGGCATAATTGGCTTGCATTACCAACCATGACTGCAACATAGTCAATTAAAAAAAAAAGCACCCAGATATGAACTTTACCAATACAGGCAGCTGAAATGCCATAGCTTCAATGGTTATCCTACCAAAGCATTCTCCCCGGGCCTACATGGAAATGAAAAGGTTAAGCTTTAGCAATGCAATTGCAACTTTCCTAATCTCCAGTGGTTTGCATAACAAGACTCGAAGCATACATTCCGGGAAATGGGAAAACAGGATAAAAAGGAAAATCCTTAAGTAGAAAAGTTGGAAAAATGAAACAATTGAAAATCAGAAGCCGCACTCCTGCGAGTTCAATTTATGATGACAACTACATAGTTCCAAGCAAGAAGGAAGCATCAGATAACATACTCTAAACAGATGTATATCATCTATCCTTTATGCATGCCTTAAGGGATTTTCTTTTTTCTCTTTTTCATGTTCTGTTGCTGATCAGGCCTTAAAGCGTTTTGTCTACGTATAGCATCAGTTATAGGCATAGCAATAGTATATGATGCATAATACTATGAGAAAATTTATTGTGAACCCCGCCCCTCCCCACCACCACCCAATGATTACGACACGTTCCCATATTGGTCAATCACTATCTTCACAAATGGAAGCAGATTCACGTGAGACCCAGGATCAAATGGTTCTCATAAAATTCAAAAGTGGAATGCCATGGAACATCCTTATAGAAAACTATTGAAGATTGTAAACTGTGCATTGAAATAAATAAAGAAATTAACTTATTTAGTGATTGTGTTTAACCGTTGATATGGGTTGTACATTATCTAATTCTGGATTTTTTTTTTTGATAAGTATTTAATTCTGGAATTGCAAACAATACAACACAAAATCGACTGGGTTAAATACTGGTAGGACCATGGACATGGTAAAAGACACAAGAGAGAGCTGCAAATTGGAGATCAGAGAATGATAAGGTTCACACGAGTTGGGATCTTAGTAGCAAACCGAAGAAACTACCAGCCTTCAGCAAATTGCAAAACAGGGTGAAGGATCATCCTTTGTTTAGGTTTGCTCTATCATCACTCACATGTCTAACTTGTCCATGAACTTCCTTCACTAGCTGTGATTAGATGGGATGATCTGTTGGGAGATTCCTGTCCTCATCGATATTTGATATGTACATATTCCCAGATGTAAGGAGTGCCTTCGGGGTTCTCCTTTGATTCTATTTTGTGGGTAAGTATTGCCAACACAACACTGGAAATTTTGTTGATATGGGTTTCACTGGTTCTCCAAAAAATTGAGATGTAGCCAAAAACAGGTTTTGAGGATCAAATGATAAAGTATGCATTTTACTCGTGGACTGGCTAGTAATTGTTACAAACTTCTTGGACCATCTCATTGCCATCAATCTTCTAAACTAGATCTTTTAGAAAACTTTGCAGGAAAGACAATCATGAGAGAGGCCAATGAGGACAGGTATCCACGCACACACACAAAACACCCCACAACAAGTGCAAATTTGAAATAATGAACGTGTAAAGAAGAGATGAGGCAAAGCAGCAATATCAGTTGGAATGCTGGATCAATGACAACAAAAATCTAATAGGAAAAACTTTTATTAGGAAATGATTTTAAGCACAAAAGTAGTATCTTGAGTCCGTCCGTCCCCCACCCCACCCCACCCCCTAACAGACGAAGAATCATATAAATGGGGCGTGATAGATACAAATAGGAAAGAAAGTTCCCTATGTACAAAAGATTGATACAAGGATAGGAAGTACCTGAGAGTTCTGGACAAGCATATCAATTGCAGCTAGATAAGGAGCTACAGTCAGGGTTTTATTGACAAAGTGAACACGATCTTGAATTCTCTTCTCTATAACAAAGTTACGCAGTTCAGTTTCAAACTTGGTCTGGGCATTCATGTCACTTCCGACTATTACTGCATGCATCAATGGCACCTGTAGCTTCTGTTCTTGGATCAGTTGCAAACTTTCATGGAAGGAATGAAGAAATAAATCCTGACCTTTCCCACGTGAAACACCTGCAGTTATCAGATGCTCAGTGCTCAAAAGACATAAATCTGGCGAAATACTATCTATAAAAAACTGAAATAAATGGGCTTATCTTATATCATCAAACTGAATACTGATTTTTTTTTTACACCTATGATTGATCAGATTCTGAAATCAAAGAGTGAAACTAACTACGGTTGCACCAGACCAAACAGCATCATAACTTTTAAAGAATTTCTTGCACTATAAGATAAGCAGTGATTCAATGCTACCATCATAACTGCACGGTGGCCAAGAACAAACTAATCATTTCATGAACATAAAGGGCATACTGTTGATGATGGCAATGAGTATATCTTCATTCCGCACTCCAAGGGACTCCCTTACATGCTCGCGGAGAACCCTTTTGGCCACACTATCTTCAGCTACTTCCATTAATTCTTTGCTGTTTCCAAGATGTACAACATAGGTCTGAGGCATCCTAATCCTGCAGAGTGCAAATGATTGAAGATGACCGCAGAAAGAAAGAAGAAGTGAAACGGAAACGGAAACACTAAAATACAATATAAATCAAGATAGCCTAAAGAGAAATTTTCTCAGAAATATGTACAACTGCAAAACTTTGAGAATAATGAGAAACCAAATTGACATCACAACCATCAACTCTAATAAAACAAATGGAGAAACCTTCAAACAAGAGGTAAATCCAATGGTGAAACAATCATGAAGGTTGAGTCATACCATAAGACCACCAGTAGCTTTATGATGATTTTTCGTCAAATTTCATTTACTCGTTAGTACCCGTAAACAAATAATTCAATAATGAAACTTGTGTCTTACCATAAGACCACTAGTAACTTGATGATCTTTCTGTCAAATTTTATTTACTTGTTATGATTAAGCAATTACAGCAAAACAGAGTACAAAAGTGGATATTGGCTTTCAAATTTTTAAGTAAAGAAAAATAGGAACATAGGAAAAAAAAAACTAAGACGAGAAGGAATGCAAACAGTTGCAACAGGTGACATGTCACATGTGCATCTCACCCTTCTTTTTCAGTGGGTAAGCTGGGATCGAACCCACAACGCATGTAAACAAGAACAAACATGGCACTAATGGCAGATAACATGAGCTAAATGAACAAGAAGCCTAGAACCCAGCCAAGAAGGCTGACCTGACCAAATACTTTAAGGGGCATCCATATCTAGAACGATGTCCTAGAAAACAATAAGTTAGTTTCATACCAAACTACGTAACCAAAAGGCATACAGCCACATGTTTTCCCTAGAAAGAGTAAATCTTTTTTGCTTCATAAAACAGTATTATAAACACATGAGACACATACATGCATAAGAGTTAAAAGATGATTGCAACAGAGAACAGCATTGAAATAAGTGCTGAACACATAAAATCACAGAACAAGGTTAAAGATGTCGGTGGCATACCCTAAACGCTCTCGAGTCCTATTCTTCCAGTACTCTGCTGTTGTATGTGAATCAATCATGGCACCTGCAACAAAAGGGAGGTGCTTAACATACTCCACTTTGTAGTAATGCCCTCGCATTTCATGAATCCACCACAAAACCTTTGGAAGGACACGAGGAACATCTTCCTTGAGAACAGCATCCAGCCACTTCCCAGCAACAGCAGTGTTTAAAACAACCAAATCAGCTTTAAGAGCTGTATCTATAGCTTCTTGACCCTTTGCAGAAAAGACCTAACAATGCAGGAAAAAGGCATAATAAGAAGGTAAATGACAGCAAAGAACATTTAAACTTAGGGGAATTGGGAGAAAGCAACTTAATTTGGTACGTATTTTAGCTCCCATAGGAAACACGCAAATCAGAGTTAACTTAGAAAGATAAGCTATGACTTCCCTTCATATAATCAATTTGGCATTCAACAAAATTCAATTTCACAAAAACACTAACCAAAATATTTAAATGCTTACGTGAAACAAGATATAAGAGCAAAACACGAGCACCACTACATGAAAGCATACACGAGAACAATACGAGGATCAAAATAGCACTATTATCCTTTATGGATCACGCTAGTTATAAAATTAGAAGAATGTTCCCAATCATCATGGTTTTCTGAAATCTACTTGCAGAGGTTCATAACACAGCATGCAAGCCTAGAGCACCACAACTAGCAACTCCATGATCCAAAGGAAGGTAGGAAGTTATGTATTCAGTGTTTAGCTAACAGGTGCATCTCCTTGGGAATTCACAATCACGAGCATCTGGCGATTCATATAGATCAAATTAACTGTGCTTCAAGTAGAAGAGTGTAGTGCATAGACTTGTTGTTTTCACTAAGTACAGTGGGTAGTTACTTCTAGGCATGAGATACAAGTAGACTTTGTCAGTCACAAGTTTAAGGTCTTATTTATGGCCCAATCAAAATGTAGGTATTAGAATATGTCTTATTTTCTGGTTCATATGAGGTTAGGGGTGTCTTTATAATTTTCTGATAGTTCAAGGACCTGGTTGTAAATACCTATTAATAAAATATGAGACGTGTGGGCTAGAGAGCATTTATCCCACACTCTTTTTGTTTTCTTTTCTCTTCTCTCTTCCTTCTTTTTCTTTTCTTTTTCTCTTCTGTCATCGATACCCTAGAAAACTCACATGGTATTAAAGCAATAATGTATAGGGTTTCATTTCATCTATTTCCTTCATCTTCTTTCTTGAGTACTATTCACGTTTACTGTTCCTATGTTATTACTCATGGGTACTATTCACTCTCAAACCCTAATCTGATCTAGGGTGTGTATTCCTTTTTGTTTTATAGGATTTCCACATTGTGTTCTTCGTGGCAAACTAATGTGACCCCTCTTTATGTTAAGAAACAAAGAGGATATGACGTGTTTTTCTTGAAGTTTAATGACGTAGTTGTTGGAAATCAAGTAAAGTCTGTTGAGAGAATGTTTTCTCAAAATTGCTGATTGTATATGGCTGGAAAATCAGACAAGGACAGATCTAATGATTGCATAGGGTTTCATTTCATCTATTTCCTTCATCTTCTTTCTTGAGTACCATTCTCATATTACTATTCACGTTTACTGTTCCTATGTTATTACTCATGGGTACTATTCACTCTCAAACCCTAATCTGATCTAGGGTGTGTATTCCCTTTTGTTTTATAGGATTTCCACGTTGTGTTCTTCGTGGCAAACTAATGTGACCCCTCTTTATGTTAAGAAACAAAGAGGATATGACGTGTTTTTCTTGAAGTTTAATGACGTAGTTGTTGGAAATCAAGTAAAGTTTGTTGAGAGAATGTTTTCTCAAAATTCCTAATTGTATATGGCTGGAAAATCAAACAAGGACAGACTTAATGATTGCATAGGGTTTCATTTCATCTATTTCCTTCATCTTCTTTCTTGAGTACTATTCCCATATTACTTTTCACGTTTACTGTTCCTATGTTATTACTCATGGGTACTATTCACTCTCAAACCCTAATCTGATCTAGGGTGTGTATTCCCTTTTGTTTTATAGGATTTCCACGTGTTCTTCGTGGCAAACTAATGTGACACCCCTCTTTATGTTAAGAAACAAAGAGGATATGATGTGTTTTTCTTGAAGTTTAATGACGTAGTTGTTGGAAATCAAGTAAAATCTGTTGAGAGAATGTTTTCTCGAAATTGCTGATTGTATATGGCTGGAAAATCAAACAAGGACAGATCTAATGATTGCATAGGGTTTCATTTCATCTATTTCCTTCATCTTCTTTCTTGAGTACTATTCCCATACAGTAATTCATGTTTATTGTTCCTATGTTACTACTCATGGGTACTATTTACTCTCAAACCCTAATCTGATCTAGGGTGTTTGTATTCCCTTTTGTTTTATAGGATTTCCACGTTGTGTTCTTCGTGGCAAACTGATGTGACACCCCTCTTTATTTTAAGAAACGAAGAGGATATGACGTGTTTTTCTTGAAGTTTAATGATGTAGTTGATGGAAATCAAGTAATGTCTGTTGAGAGAATGTTTTCTCATAATTGCTGATTGTATACGACTGGAAAATCAAACAAGGACAGATCATATGATTGCATAGGGTTTCATTTCATCTATTTCCTTCATTGGTACTATCACTCTCAAACCCTAATCTGATCTAGGGTGTGTTCCTTTTTGTTTTATAGGATTTCGACATTGTGCTCTTTGTGGCAAAGTGATATGACACCCCTCTTTATGTCAAGAAACAAAGAGGATATGACGTGTTTCTCTTGAAGTCTAATGGTGTAGTTGCTGGAAATCAAGTAAAGTGTGTTGAGAGAATTTTTTTCTCATAATTATTGATTGTATATGGGCTGGTAAAACAAAGGACAGATCGTATGGTGTTGGGAGTTTTCTAAAAGTGCTATAGCTGATCGTTTGGTGCCTTAGATCTGCTGGGGGGTTGTTGTTTGGTCAAATCTCTGGCCATAGATGTGTTATATGGTGTTGTTTGGTGAAGCCTACTGATTTCCCTGGTGGTGTTAAGTGTGAAATCCCAAGCTCTTTGTTAGGTAATTTTCTATTTGGCTGTTGCGATCACTTTATTTTATTGGGTTTAAAACAAAACAGTGGAAGAATAGTAATTTATTTCCTACTTCAAATTTTTATGGAGTGCCTATGACTTTTGTTAAATAAATTGAATGGCACTAATTACCTTCAATGGGCCAAATCTGTGGAAGTATTCCTAATAGCAAAAGAAAAACTGAAGTATTTGACATCAGTAAAATCCCAAGAAGGGTAAAAAGAGTATGATGAATGGATTCAGGAAAATGCTCAAATCCAAACTTGGTTGTGGAATAGCATAGAACCCAATGTTAGCATGAATGTCATTTTTCTCAACACAGCAAAAGAAATTTGGGACACTCTACGGGACATGTAGGCACGTCAATTTTACCCGATTACCCGATACCCAATAAGAACCGAAACCGAATAAGCCGGTTCTGAATTTTATTTTTGGAACCGTATATAAATCGGGTCTTTATCGGGTCTACCCGTTTTGTAACCGACAAAAATCGGTTCTACTCGGTTATACCCGGCGGGTACCCGTCGGGTATAACGGGTATTGAAATTTTTTTAAAAATGCAGGGTTAAAAGTGGAATTTCCACGTGAAATATATACTCTCTTCCTCTTCTTCCCTCTCCAAACCCTAAAGTCTAAAGAGGAGAAGAAGAAGAGAGAGTTTCAACTTTCAAGCAACTGAAGCAAGACGCCCCTATATGCCGTCCACTTTGTGCCGGAAACCATCAATTTTTCGCCGGAAAATCGTCGACATCTTGCCGGAAATCAAGAAGCCAAGACTGCCATCGTTTTTTAGGCGTCTATGTAAGTTTTCCCCCTTTTTTTTCTGGTTCTATTCATCTTCCTTGTTCTTTTCTTTGGTTCATGTTCACCGTCCTCGTTTGCCGCTACAACAGCCACATGGCATACATTTAGTAGACGCTGACCGTATGGATGTTTGGCCAGTCCCTCGGTGGATCTGTAAATCAAAAATCAGCCTTCCGTTTACCACGATAATAGCCACATGGCATACATTTAGTAGACGTTGACCGTATGGATGTTTGGCCTGTCCCTCGGTGGATCTATAAATCGAAAATCAGCTTGATTAGTTATTTACAACCTTTCTTCTTTTCTCCTTTTTATAGGAATTATTATCTCTTCTTTAGACTCAAAAACATGAAATTCTAAAACAATCCCAACTCTCAAACATAATTTATATACTATTTTTGATATTTTCTTGATTGTTTCTCCTTTTTTGTGTTGTGTGATTTTGAAATCAGGTTTGAGTTTGCTGTTAATAGAAGCTTGCATGTCTGTATCTATCAATTTTGTTACTGATACACTTAGGATGCTTGCATGCATTGGTACAAGTAGCAACTAATTAACAAGTTTTTTTTTTTTAGAAACATGCAGTATAATTTGATTAAACACTGATTACTGTTAATTAATCTTTTCTTTTTTTTTTGCAGAGTAAGGCCAAGGAATTAGGAGAAGGGGAAGAGAAGAAGATCAAATGGGATTGTTGATCTGCATGGCCGCCCAGCAATTCGAGTAAAAATTGCACGCTGGTTTGCTGGAATTCTGATATTTGGTAATCTCCAAATTTTCAGCAAAATAGACAATCTAAATATAATTTTTTTATATATTTTTAAATAGTTTCTTAAGTAATCGTTTTAAATAGTTTCTTAGACAATATAAATATAATTCGACTTGAATTTCTTAAAGAGGGAAATAGACTAGAGTATGCAAGGGTGTGTGATAAGCGTATCTTCGTTTTCTTTAATATTAACCAGTAGTCAGCTATTTGGTTTGTCTGTCAAAAGTTGTTTTCATGGCCTGAACCCATTTGGCCCGGAATAACCAGTTCAATTTTGCAGCTACTTATCAAAAAATCAATTGTGGTCTTGTTTTAAAGGCAAAAATCTGATCAGACCTGGACTGATCAGAAGAGGCCCCATTTTTTGGGTTTCCAAACAGGCCCATGAGCTTAACTTGGTCTTAGTTTTTTGCTTAAACTTAATGCACATTTTCTTTCTTCTATGTTAGCTTTTTGATAACAAGCAACACCTTAATGGAGTTGCACATATGCAACCCACTAAAGACAAGAAAAAAAATACATATTTGATATAATTCTTCAACTTCTAAACCAGTCTATGAATATGAGAATGATTTGAATTTTTGTGAGGATGATCTCCTCACCATATAGATCATCTTCACCAAAAATCAGCCATTGATTCATCTTCTATGAGGGTACATGAAGGTGTACCTCAAAAATCTTGGTCACCGGAACCCGACACATATATAAATGTAGATTCTAGGGTTTGACTTATTTTAGATTTTTTTAATTGTTGCTAATCATTGAGAAAAAGATATACATATTTATTGTTGCATTATCTTTATTGTTGCATTATCTAATTATATTTTCATTGGTTTTACTTTCTTTTATGTTATATACAGAGTGTTAATCAAATTTTCAAGTTCTAAAATGTCAGAAGAAACAGTAAAGAAAACAAGTGATTCTATTTCTATTGGAACATCAGTTGCACAAGCTATTAGTCAACCCAAAAAACGAAAAAAGACATCTTTTGTTTGGAGAGCTTTTGAAGAAATTGAAAAAGGGGGTGTGCTTCATGCCAAGTGTAAGCATTGTTGTAGGATTATGGGAGCAGAAAGTAAAAATGGGACTAGCAATATGCGCAAGCATTTGTTAAATTGTGACATTTATAAGAAAGTTCAAAAACAAATAGACAAGAACCAGATGTACCTAAGAGTTGATGAAGATGAAGATGGATCATTTGGAGTGCAAAAATTTAGATATGATCCAGAAGTAACTCGTGAGGCGATTGCTCAAATGATTATCGTGCACGAGTACCCATTTTCAATGGTTCAACATATTGGGTTCAGGAGGGTCTTGAGTTCAATGCAACCAAGTTTTAAGGCTGTGACTCGCAATACTATTAGAGCAGATTGCATGAAGATATATGAGAATGAAAAATTGAAGTTATATGGGATCTTAGATAAACTTCAATGCCGTATAAGCCTTACTTCTGACTTTTGGAGTTCGGGTCAGAACATCGGTTACATGTCTTTAACAGTTCACTATATTGATGAAAGTTGGAAGATACAGAAGAGAATTTTATGTTTCTGCACCGTCGATGATCGCCACACGGGAGAGAATGTGGCAAACGCCTTGTTAGAAAAGTTGTATAAATGGAATTTAGACAGAAAGTTAGGTTGTATAACCTTGGACAATTGCTCTACTAATGATGTAGTAGTTCGTGAACTCCTTCGAAAGCTTGAACCAAAAGGAGTACTAGTTTTTGATGGGAAGTTATTTCAAGTGCGTTGTTCTACCCATATTCTGAATTTGATTGTCCAAGATGGGTTGAAAGAAATAGAAAAGGAGATTGAAAGAATTCGTGAATCTATCAAATTTATTAGAAACTCGCCTCAGAGGCAAAGAAAATTTGAAAATGTGTGCAAACAAGTTAGAGCTCCTCAAAAGAAGTTAGTTCAAGATGTTTCCACAAGGTGGAATTCAACATATATGATGCTTGAGACAGCCTTAGAGTTTAAGGATGCATTTTTTCGCTTTGCAGAAGTCGAACGAAATTTCAAGTGTGTACCATCCGAGATGGATTGGAAAAATGCAAGAATTGTTTCAGAATGTTTGAAGGTATTTTATGATGCCACACAAATTTTATCGGGGTCAAAATATACAACCGTTAACCGTTATTTTGATTTGGCTTGTGGTATTCGTTTGCAACTTGATGGTGTACATGTGGAGATGCATTCATTATGTCGATGGCTATGAAGATGAAGGAAAAGTTCAACAAATATTGGAGCATCACTTGTTTGGTTTTTGCAATAGCTTCTATATTAGATCCTCGAATAAAGATGAAGTCAATTGACTTTTACTTTCCACAGATCTATGGTAGTCAATTTGAGGAAAAGATAGTTGAGCTTCGTAGCACACTTACAAGTCTTTACAATGAATATGCGGCATCTTCTTCTGCCTCAAGTCAATTGTTCCCATGGAATACCAGTGATACAAACAAGGCTAGTGGAAGTGGACCAAGTGGTGGTGCGAATGGTGGAGCTAGTGGTATTTCTTCACGTGGTACTTTAAGTTCCAAGTTAAAGCTTTTTGAAAATTACCTTGAAGAAAGTTCCCAAGATGGAGATGTGAAGACAGACTTGGAAACTTATTTGGGAGAAGCAGTTCACCCTGTACAAAAAGGCAAAGGTTTGGATGATGAGACATTTGATGTTTTAAGTTGGTGGCATTATAATGCACCTAAGTATCCTATTATGGGTAAAATGGCTCGTGATATCTTGGCGATTCCTGCATCGACCGTTGCATCCGAATCCGCTTTTAGTACGGGTGGTAGAGTAATTGATCGATATCGTTCTACCATGCGCCCTAAAACTGTTGAGGCATTGATATGTGCACAAGATTGGATTAGGAAGGAAATGGAAGGTAATAAAAACTTTTTGTGAATATATTTTAAATATTTCTAATTAACAAGCATTATGAATTCAACCTATTTATGTTTCTATACGTGTAACAGGTGAGGGGATTCTTAGTGACAACTTGTCCCTTGAGACAGTGACCAATGCCATCGATGAGATCAATGCTAATGAGAGTTTTGCCTTTGATGATGAGGACATTTATATGACAAATGCCTCCATTTCAAGCATACATGATTTAGATGAAAGTGAACCTGAATTAGACTGATATTTGGAGTAAAGTCTCTTATATCCTTATGATTACGTGTACTTAGTTTTAGTGATTTTATCGGCATGAGATTATAAAGCTAAACATTATTATTTTGCAGGAGTTGGTGGCTTGTGTAATTGTGTTATGGAGGGATCTTTGGGGTAAAGTTACATAAATTAATTTTATTATATGTACTTTATTTTTTTATATGACATGTGAGTGAATTAAAATAGTTTATATTTTTTGTTTTGTAGGAGTTGGTGGTCTATGTGGATGTGCTACATGTTGGATGAATACTTTATTTTCTTTTGTGCATGAACACTTTTATTTTTTGAAATCAAACATGTGACTTTTATTGTATGTTGAATCGGTAATGGACTTTTATTATTGCATCATGTTTACTCTGATAGTTGATTTTTGTTTTCATTGTACTAAAATACACTTAATTGAAGGTCCCTTATTTTTCTCCCCATCTCTCTCCATCTGAAATCACAGTTTCTCCACAAAAATCTAAACCTTTTATTATATATACTTGTTATATAACACTCCACAGGAGGGTTTGATATCACAGCTTTTGGTGGACTTCAAGGGGGAAAGGGTATGTATTGTTTTATATGTCTTACACCTTAACAACGTACTATTGCTTCTTTGTTAAAATTCCATTTGTGTATTCTACAGTGGAGCAGCCAAAGCCTGGTTTTATATCAATAGACATTATAACCGACACATTAGAAGGTACCTCTTTGAGGTTTTATCTTTTTTGCTTATTCTGAGTGTCTTCTATTATTGCTGGACCAGATTTTTGTTGACAATTCCCATGTTTATTTGCTTCTCAGGTGCAAGAAAACCTTCGGTTGCTGCTATTGATGGCCTCGCCTTGGGTGGTGGTCTGGAGGTTGCAATGGTATGTGTGCGATCATCTTGGGCAAAGTTGTATTATTGATTTGTTCTTGGGTGTAATTTCTTTTTTACACTTAAGATGACTTGGTTCTTTAACCTTGTTAGGCATGCCATGCTCGCATTTCTACCTCTACTGCACAACTAGGTCTTCCTGAACTTCAACTTGGAATCATTCCTGGATTTGGAGGTACAGTTGTCTGTCTGCATGTATGCGATATTATAGTTTACAAACATGAGAGACTTTGATTTAATTTTTGTTGTAATTTAATAGAGGGGATATCCTGGTCCTGGAATCTCTGTATCATCCATGTCAAGTGAAGGTTCACAGTGCATTGCTATTTTGTAAATAACAAACATATTTATGTTTGCTGATTATGCTCTCCTATATTGTGTTGCATGTTCCACAATGTGAAGTCTTCCTTTGAATGTTAAACCCAATCAGTTTTTTCTCGGTATTGTAAAGAAATTCACTGTATACTTTGGATGTGAAATTCAAGGTGTATACTACTAGAACTTGTAATTTGTAAGGTGTGAATTTGAGGGAAAATGACGCATCTTGTTGAGAACAACCAGAAAATCATCGATGTCTTCTGCAAGATTCTGGATTTTTAAGGTTAAAGATTTACAAACCAGTAAATCATATTTTTAAACAGTGACTGAAATGGTACTAGAAATGATGGCATACTGGTAAGTGGTAACCCAGGTGTGCCCTTGTGGTTCATCTCATAGTTTTGACTTTATATCTTTTCTGTTGAATTACTCAAATAGTATGATGTGTTGAGAAGCTAGCAATGATTTCCTGTGAGACCAAGTGCTTATGTAATTTACTGCAACTCTGCAAGTTGAAACCTAAGCATTCCTATGTTCAAATGAGACACAAAACTAGATGCATTTATTCTGATAAATTCCAACCACCAAGGGGTTCTTTTTTAGTGTTGGTAAAGTTAAGGTTTTTACTGTGAGAAAAACAAAAATACATATTTGTTACATATTCTCACCAAAAATACATACTGTGAGTTATCATTTCCATGATAATCATCCTCACCAAAAATCACTCCATGTCGACGTTGCTAACTATATAAAAAATTGACAGTTGAATTGGTGGTCTGGATTTTTCAAATTAAAGTCAAATTTTCATGAGGTTGAAATGGACTGATTTTTTTGTGAGGATGGTCACTACATTATTGACAACTCACAGTGCAGTTGGGATGAATTTCTTTGATCTTGATGCGTGGAGGCACGAGATGTGCACGGAACAGTACCATTATTGGCAGAACCTGGTAAGGATCTCTCTTCCAACTTTTGCCTCTCTGTTACGCTGCTTTTACTTTGAATTGAGTCTTGAGAGTGGGAAATTCTGATTTTTGTTGATTTTTCTGGTTAGAATGAGAATCGGACTTTATGGAAATTGGGAACCCTGCCACCAGGCTTGATCACATTCTACTCAACAACAAAGCCACTTGACAAATCATGGCACGTGCTCGGACTTGGGTACAATCCAAGCATAAACATGGATGAGATCAACAGTGCCGCTGTCATTCATTACAATGGAAACATGAAACCATGGCTTGACATTGCAATGAACCAGTTCCAGCCCCTATGGACCAAGTACGTTGACTACGAGATGGAGTTTGTGCAGATGTGCAATTTTGGCCTATAGATATTAATCTTCTCCTGTTGGACTACAATGAGGTAACACCAGAAAGATTTGCAATTGTAGTTCTTTTGGTTACACTGTCGTTTCTGGGAGTCTTTGCTAACCCATCATTAATTACAACTTTTGGAGCAAAGCTCAGTAATGTTATGTTTGTTCGTTGTGGTGAAGATGTTACATTGATCATTCCTTCTGTAATAGATTTCTTAGTTGTTGAGCCTTCAATTATAATTTCTTTGTACCTCAAACAGTTTATTTCTATAGATATGTAAGTGATTCGTATGTTGTTAAGATCTTCTCCAACACTGAATTTAGTGACTGGAAATAAAAGAATGTGGTGAGATTACTGGCAGATGAATGGTACTTCAGTTCAACATGCTAGCCTTACTTATCTCTAGCATTTTTTGAAGTCTAATATATAAAGACCACTTTATCTCCATTTATGACTGTGCTACCCTGGTTGTTGTTTCACTACTTTACTGGAACCCCTTTTGATAACAATGTGTAAGATGAAAATCTTTGGGGTAGCAGCCTTCTTATCGTGCTTTTGCCTGGGTTTGAAATCTCAATTGGCCCTATTTTTGCCTGTCATGGTTCTATGGTTCTTATGCTTTAGGGATCATTCTTGCTTCACAGGCCTGTTAATAAACCTTCCTCTGTTCTCTCTTTATCGTTCATAGTTCCATGAAGTTTAGACTAGAAGAGGAAGTGGATTTGGACACAAGAGTAGGAAACCAGCAGACTCTAAGAAGTCTTGGAATTCTCTGCATTAAAATATATGTACTCATGTTTACTAAGATATGGAAATCTTTCTCGATCGATCGATCAATCGAGATAAGAAAATCTTAATGGCCTTTGTTAAAGACAAGAAAGTCTTAACACTCCTTATCTCAAAAAATTTGACCTGAAATTTCAAGAATTTAAATGAAATTTATAACCATGCTTGAGAATGATACAAACTACAGATATTGCACAATTTATCAAGTATAATCTCAGAATGATGATTGTGATGGTGGTAAGAGTAATAGGAGTTTGTGAAGTAAGAGCAAGAGCAGCAGTTTAGGTTGAAGATTCTTGCAACTAAGGTATGCTTAAGATACTTTGGACTTGAGCATGTGTATTGGCGAGTGTGGGGTTTGTTCTTTGGTCTCTTTGGTATCCATTGGGTCCTCCATGCTTCTGTTAGTCTAAATGCTACAATTTGTTGAGATCAATGCTACAATTTGTACTGTTGGGCATAGTGTAAAGTAAAAAAATTTAAATTTTACTATTTATTTTAATATTTTCTTAAAGGAACCGATTAGGAACCAGATACCCGTTGGGTAACTGTTTCTTAACGGTTCCGGTTCTGGTACCACTTGTTTGAGAACCGGAACCGGAACCGATAAGAACCGGAACCGAGTAATGTTATCGGTTCCGGTTCTGGTATTACTTGGAACCGAACCGGAACCGACCCGTTGACAGGCCTAGGGACATGTACTCGGCTGAAAAAAAAAACTCGTACTTATGAACTGTTCCACCATATTTTTCTCTCTTCAACAAGGAGACAAATCATTACGAAAATATTACTCAGAGTTGTGTGGTATGTGGGAAGAGTTGAATGTGTATCAAACTCTAACTACAGATCTCGAAACTATAAGGAGACAACGTGAGGAGGGTAGTCAAATCCCTATCTAGTTTGAAGCTGAATATAAACCTATTTGATCTCAGATTTTAGGAAGCCGTGAACTTCCTACTTTGAATGAAGTATATTCACGATTGTAGAGAGTTGCACTTGCTGCCCCACTACTAATAAAGGGGATAAATATGCTTTAGTTGTCCCATTTGACCGTTGAGATAGTAAACGTGGTGGTGGACATGGGGGTCGAGGTGGTAGATTTCCTCGTGGTGGTAGAAATTCAGGGGGAAGCCGAGGTAGAGAACGTGGTAACCGGAGTTGTACTCATTGTGGCCTAACTAATCACACTATTTCTTCTATTGGGATCTCCACGGGAAACCAACCTGGGCTAATCAGTCTACTACTTCTGAAGAAAAAGGACACTGACCAAGTTGCTCCAATTCAAGATGAGTAGGAAAAATTAATGAAGAAGATGCAATCGATGAATCTTCCTTCCTCTTCTGCAACCACATTTCCAATTTAGGTAACTTTTGTCTTCACACCAGTTCATTTACTCCAGGGTCATTGACTCAAGGGCCTCTGATTATATGATAGGTAATCCTGATCTATTCATTCACTTAAAGAGTGTTGTTCCTAATTCATTTGCTACATTTGCTAACAGTACCAAATCCAAAATTAATGGATCGAATATCGTACATCCTGGTTCTTTGTTATCTTTGTCTTTTGTCTTTTATGTACCTCAATGTTCTTTTAATCTCATGTCTGTTAGCCACATTACCAAGTCTCTAAATTGTTCTATAACCTTTTATTCCTCCCATTGTGTTTTTCAAGTTTTAAAGACGAAGAAGAAGACTGGTGGAGGATATGAGAAGAGTGGTCTCTATTACTTTGAGTCTGCACCTTCATCTAGAAAATCAGCCTTGATTGCTAATGTCTCCCATCTTCAATGGCACTATCATTTGGGTCACCCTCCTTTGAATAAATTGCGTACTTTAGTTCCTTGTTTGTCTTCCTCAATTTCTTCATTAGAGTGTGAGGTATGTGAGCTTTGTAAGCATCGATGTGCTACTTTTAATACTCATATCGAGAGTCATCATTTGCGTCCCTTTGAGTTAGTAAATTCTAATGTTTGAGGCCCATCTAGATCCCCAATTTAGTTGATGTATGTTATTTTGTTACATTTGTAAATGATTTTTCACGCATGACTTAGTTATATTGAATGAAAGATGTTCTAAATTATTCGTTGTGAATCCTTTCATGTTGAAATTGTTAATCAATATAATGCTCACGTTCTAATCCTTCCTACTGACAATGTTGAATATACCTCATCTTTTTTAGTCATGGCACTTTGCACCAAACTTCGTATACTCATACACATCAACAAAATGGGGTAGCCGAAAGGAAAATTCATCTACTTCTTGAGGTAGCTCAAGCCCTTTTAGTCCAGATGAATGTACCCAAAAAAATTTGGAGTGATATTGTGTGCTTGCATTTCTCAGTTTTCTATGGGAAATCACATTTTTTGTTATGTTTCCAAATTTTGAATTTTTTCTTTACGTCCTAAAGTATTTGGGTGTGTTTATTTATGGGATATTCTAAAATCTAGAAGGGCTACCATTGTTATAGTCCTATTTTAAATAAACAATTTGTGTGTTGATATGACTTGCTTTGAGGCTACTCCCAATCAACCAATCGAGGGTCGTACGCTTTAATGACTCATTCCTTAAGTTTGTTATTGTTCCAACTCCTACTTTGGAGCCTGTTATTTCTTCTCCAACTGATAATATTCGTGTGTATACTTGACGGAACAAGACTACACTTAAATCTTCATCTTGTGTCCTCTCAGAACCCTCTACCAGTCGACTCGACACCTGAAGATCCTACATTTCACCAAGATACCAAGTGTGATCTTCATGTTGCTCTCTGGAAGGGTAAGCATGTATACAACACCCAATTTCTAATTTTGTTTCCTCTTATCGTTTTTATCCTAAAAATATCCTTTCTCCGTCTAGAATTCCTTGTAATAATTCATCAATCTTTTCCCAATTTTGTTTCTTAATACTCTCATCAAGTCATACTTGGGGTGTAGAAGTGTTAACGACGTTAATTATCTCCTCTCCTGAGACTAATTTGATTGACATTAGCCTATCACTTACTCTCTTAAGACTTCCAACACTATATCAAATTTTTTTAACCATTATACTTACCCCATTTCTAGTATTTTATCTCTTGCGTATAAAAACTTGTAACCAGCCCAAGGCCTTGGACTTTATCCCCTTTATATTTAATCTTTTGTAGGCATTCTATGTTAACTCTCATTTTTCCCAGTGTATTACCCTACTCTCACTCCTCACCTTTCAAAGCCCCTAAATTCCAAGTGGCAAAATGAATCATGTTTTCCTAGACTAGCTTCTTTACCCACACTTGTCCATCCCACATCACCGTGGGATGGATGAGTTTGTACAAATCAAAAGGAATATATTATATGCCTAAATACTTTATAACCCAATATATAATGACAAGGGTTTGTATAAACACTTACAATTAATGACAAAACATTTTGCATAGCAATCCAAACAAAGATTGATGATAGAACTATGTAAAATGAACTTCGTTTAATTAGTAAAAACGCCCACATATTTTCTATTTTGTAGTGTTTAAGGTTTAGGAAAAACCAAAAGTACAAACATAGGGGTCATTGTTTTTACTTCCTAGATAGACTAGAGAGCATATAAACTATTAGAGGATTAGGGTTACAAAACTGAAAGAAGCTTTAGCTAAGATGAAGGTAAGAAAGGCTCTAGGTGTTGTCAGGGACCTACTTGTAATATCTTATATTCTACAGGAGGCCCTTGTAATATTGTAAAACTTCACTTAATATATATATTGGGTGAAATCGTGTAGGCTATTCTAAGCTCTACACGATTTCTCCTCTTCCCCCAATTCTCTTCTCCTCTCCTCTCTTCCATCTCTAACCCTAATCTCTTATTCTGGTTACGATCCAAGATTACAACATGGTATTAGAGCATGGTTATGTAACCATGGCTCAATCCTAGAGGTCTGAAGAACCCTAGGGATTGCGAAATTCGATGCGAAGGGCTTTCCAAAGAAGGAGATCATCTCCCATGGATAGCCGCAGGCTTTAGAAGAGTCTGAAACCCTAGCCGCCCACTCCAAAAGGTTGGAGAAGTTCTCCCAGGCCTAGCCGCCCACTCCAGAAGCCTGGAGAAGAGCTATCAGGCATAGCCGCCCACTCCAGAAGCCTGGAGAAGAGCCAGCAAGCCTAGCCGCCTCTTCCAAAAGGTCAGAGAAGACCCTCTGGACCTAGCCGCAGGTCTCAGAGGAGTCCAGACAGTCCTGACTGGGCAGGTTCAGTCACTGACAGACGTTCCACATCAGGGTACTGCACGTATGTGGGAGGTAATCTGGTGTCTTGGCGCAGCAAGAAGCAACCAGTTGTCGCCCGCTCCAGTGCCGAAGCAGAGTACCGTTCTATGGCTCATGGTGTATGTGAGCTTCTATGGTTGAAGACTATGCTCAGTGAGCTCGGATATCCTGTTAAAAGGTCTATGCAACTGTATTGTGACAATAAAGCAGCCATCAGCATTGCTCATAATCCAATTCAACACGATAGGACAAAGCACATTGAGGTAGACCATCACTTCATCAAAGAGAAACTTGGTCAAGGACTTATTTGCACACCGTATGTCCATACTGCTGATCAAGTTGCAGATGTGTTAACTAAAGGTGTTACTAAAGGGATCTTAGAGCACCTGTTATCCAAGCTGGGCATGATAGATATCTTCGCACCAGCTTAAGGGGAAGTGTTGTCAGGGACCTACTTGTAATATCTTATATTCTACAGGAGGCCCTTGTAATATTGTAAAACTTCACTTAATATATATATTGGGTGAAATCGTGTAGGCTATTCTAAGCTCTACACGATTTCTCCTCTTCCCCCAATTCTCTTCTCCTCTCCTCTCTTCCATCTCTAACCCTAATCTCTTATTCTGGTTACGATCCAAGATTACAACACTAGGTCCATATGGTATTCCACTAGAGGTTTAAAAGTGCAAAAGAGAGACTAGACTATGTTGGTTAACTCGGTTATTCAACATTTTGGAGACTAAGAAAATGCCAAATTAGTAGAGGAGAATTACTTTGATACCTATTTATAAGAATAAGGAGATGTACAAAACTGTACTAAACTATCATGGGATAAAACTTATGAGCCACATCATGAAATTATGGGAGAAAGAGTCATTAAGAAAAGATTTAAGACATGAAACTTAAAGATATCAAAAAACCAGTTTGGTGTCATTCTAGGGAGGTCAACCATTGAGGCTATCTTTGTACTTTTACAATTAATGGAAAAATTTAGAGCATTTGGAGCATTCTCCCTTTCGCAGTTTTGTGAGTTTGTGGAAGGAGAGAAATATGAGGATGTTTGAAGACAAAGAGGCGGATTCCGGTCAAATTGCTTTTTTTTTCTGTTAAAGTTCTAATGTTTCAGTGGTCTTAATTGTTCAAAAAGTGTAAAGGGTTGTTCTTTTGATGATTTTGTTTTTATGTGGAGGCTATGTTGCATAGAGGGAGTTAGGGGCCCCTTCCTTCTCCTTTTTTTCTTCTTTTGCTCTTGTTGTTCTTAGGAGGTCCTCTTGTCCTCTAGCTTTAGCTTTTTTGCCCTCTCAATAAAAGTAAACTTATAAAAAATAAGAGTTTTTGATAGAGTATCTAGGGAGTTAAATTTTACATTATTGAGGACATGTGATGGAGCAGTAACTAGTGTCGGAATGGTTGGTAAGGCAACGAGTGAATTTTAAGATACAAGGGGTTTGCACCAAGGATTGGTCTTAACTCCATACCTTTTTACACTAATTATGAATGGATTAACTGCTCATATTCAAGGAGATGCCCCTTCCCTTGGTGCATGCTATTTGAAGATGATGTAGTATTAATTGATAAGACTAGAGAGAATAGTTGCAAAACTAAAGCTATGGAGAGATAATTTAAAAACTAAGGGTTTTGAGATAAGTAAGACCAAGAGAGAATACATGCAATACAACTTTGGTATGGATCCTCATAGGCATGAGACATTTGTTAAGATTAACAAGGAAGAAATGCCCCAAAATGACCATTTTTGTTATTGAGGTTCAATTACTAACAAAGATGGTGAGATCGGTGAGAATTTAACTCATAGAATTAGTATTGGGCTAAAGTGAGAAGTGCTTCTAAAGTATTCTATGATTGACATTTACCTATCAAACTAAAAAGAATATTTTACAAGACATCAAAAAGACCAGCTATTCTTATGGAGCTTAATGTTGGGAAATCAAGAAACAACATGTTCAAAGAATGAGTACAGCAGAGATGAGGATGTTGATATGGATGAATAGAAAAATCAAGAAAGATGAAATCGAAAAGGAGCACGTTCGAGAAAACTAGGAATAGCCCCAATGGGAGAATATAAATGGGAGAGTCGATTGAGATGGTTTGGACACATACAATAAAGAACAACAATGGCACCAATGAGAAGGAGTACTTTGGTACAAGTTGAAGAGCATAAAAGAGCAAAGAAGACCAAAAATGACATGGAGTGAAGTGATGAGAAAAGATTTGAAGATATGCCTTGACAAAAGACATAGATCTTAATAGAGTCGAATGGCAAAATAGAATTCTATTACCAACCCCAGATAGTTGGGATAGGGTATATATGATGATGATAATTTAAATTTTTTAGTCATAAAGAAAAATCTTTATAAATCCTAGTATTTGCAATCTGATTTGGTTCAGACAACATTGTACAACTACAAAGCATCAAAGTTCAACAAAGTCAGATATTTTCGTTGTTGCAACTTGTGAGGACTTTCAATAACAATTGAGAAAGCAGGGAACAGAACAGAAATGAAAAGCCTTATCTTTAAATCCCCAATGAAATGAACGATGAGAAACCCTCCTATGCATTAATATCATGAACCATGCTATTAATGGTGAATGTAGATTGACAGGATTTAAACCTTGCATAAAATATTGTGTATAACATGGTTGTGGGATAAGATGGCGTATTATGGAGATAAAAATGTTGATAGTTGACAAAATGAAAAACATACTACCTGCACTCCTCGGTCCAACATCTTATGTTCCAAACTGTAAATCACTTCATCTGTTTCACTTGGTTTTTGGTTAGTAATCCAAACAACTTCTGCACCAACACTTCTCAACAGAAATGCTAGCTCCATCAACAGTAATGGTCCACCTGCATAAAGATGCTCTTCATTGAATGTTTCTCAAATATAGATTGTTTGCGACACCAAACTTTAAGTTCTAGAAAGAAATTTTGAAACAAAACTTGATTTTTTTTTTTAACTTTGAATTGCTAAATGGCAAAATATCATCCATTCAACTAAATCGATGAATTACTTTGATTTTTTTACTTTTAAGCGTCCGCCATTGATACGAAACATTGTCCATTCAACCAAACTGATAAATTACAGTAAATGGAGTGAGCTATTAAAAGCACAATTTCTACTAAAATTTCACATTGATAGTCCATTATTGAAGCGACATTGCATACACAGACCGTACAATTTGCCTAGAACAGAGACAATAAGAGAAAGAATCGAATAGCTTGGAGTTGAGATTCGAAAAGTACCAGATAAAGAAAGCTCGTGAGAAACTAGAAGAACGAGCTTCGATTTCATGAAGTCGAGCGGATCAGTAATGCCTCCGATCTGCGTGGTTAAGTGAATCCGTTTGTCCGTGTCTTCGTAATGCCGATCGCACGAGTCGAACGCGGCTCTGATGACAAATACGATTGCAGTCGAGATCGAAAATATGACAAGAAGCATCAAGATCCATCTCTTCTGAAACGCGATCCCCCCGACCGACTGTTTAGCCATTATTGAGACTTAGGATTCTAATTTTATTGCAGATTCGAGCATTTTAGGGTTCGATTTCTGCTTGCGCTAACTTAGGGTTTCTGATTTCGCAAGAGATCTCGAATATTAGCGTTTAACGATTTCCAGATGTTTTAGGGTTTTGGGTTTCAGATGTTACTTCTCTGTGTTCTTCATTTCGCAGGCGCCTTCTTGCTTAGTTCCATCTCCTCCTGAGTTTCGTCACTCGTCAGACTAAAAACAGCGGGAGTATATTAACGATTTCACCAAAGTCCCCCTGGTAACACTTTAGGAATTTTTGGCATACCGCACAATTTGAAAAAGTTGACACCCATGATCCGATCCACTATGATTGACTCTTGTTGACCTTTATTGACTAACAATTTTTTTAAAGGACGAAAATATCCCTCTTTTCAACCTTTGAACCAAGGTTTAAAAGAGGCCGTTTTAATGGTATAATGGACCATTAAAACGGATTGTAACGGACAGGGGCAAAGATAGACAAAAAAAATGTAAAAAAAAAAAACAGATTTAATGGAAACAAGGGGAAAAAATGGCACTGAAATTCAAAATTTGAAATTCGAATTTTCAAAAATGAAAAAAGGGAATTTAACGGAAAAATAACAAATTTTAACGGAATAATAGCCATTTTTTTCCACAAAATTTCCCAGATTGTAATGGCGCTAAGCGTCAAAAAGGTTCTTAACGGGCTTGGGCCATTACTGTTTTAACAGCCTTTAAAACTGCGTTATTTTAAACCCTAAACCCTAATCCCAAAGCAAATGGCTATAGTGGTCATCCAATCATGAGACTCCAGTAAGTTAGTCGTCCATCACCAATGAACAACTTACCAAAAGTTGTGTCTGGCCAACCAGCACTCTAGTGAACAATTTTAATACCAAACTCATCTTTTTTATATTTTTAAACATTTATCTCTATCATTGAGTTTCTAAATTGTTCGTCTATTCAGTAGTCGATCAGCCATGAAACTCCAATAGCTTGGTCACCGTTTGATTTGGGGTTAGGCTTTTGGCCAAACACCCATCTGTTTTTGTGATCCAAGGTTAAAAGATATTTTATCCTTTAAAAAAAATATTAGTCAATTTAAGTCCATGGTCAACGATGAAACGCAACTCTAGCCGCCACTGTACGCAATTGACTCCCTTTTACTTTATTTTCTCTTGAGATTACAATGCTATTGATGCCCTAGCCAAGGCTATCAAGGTGGTCGTTGTGGTTGTTGTTGTCATCAACGGTGCGATCAATGGCAAGGCCTATGTTGTTACCCGCGGTGGTTTGCTTTGTTGCAAACAGAGAAGAGTGCAAGGAAAGGTAAACGTATTAGGAAAGTTGAGATTGGATGAGCTCAGTTCTCGGTACTTCCTTTAAAGTGAGCTAACCTAGCGTCCTTCTATATTCCCCTGATCAATAAACAAGTTGAGTTCGATGGGCAAGCTGTTCTTTAATGCAGCCTTCTGTATCAAAATTTTGATGCAGAAGTCCCTCAAATTGCAATGTAATAGACTCGTGCGAGCCCACTTGCCACTTGAATGTCTAGCCCACACTAAGATAGACCTACAAACCAAAAATCAGTGTGATTGGTGATTTCTAGCTGTAGGATTTTAGCACTTTTTCATCATGGGCTTTATGAACAGCTATGTGAGTTGGTTCCAAGCCCCTGATGAAAAAGTGCTCAAATCCAATGGCTAGGAATCACTAATCACACTATTTTTGGTGTGTGAGTCCACTAATATGTGGGCCAAACATTCATAGAGGCAGTGGGCCCGAAAGAGTCTACTACATGGCAAATCGAGGGACTTCTGATGGGCCTAAATCAAACAACTCAAAATGGTAACAAAATCACTGGCTTAATAAGAATTGGTAGTGGTTAAACCAAGTTGAGTTTGATCAGCCCAAATCAATATACTCAAAATGGTAACAAAATGACCAACTTAACGAAAATCGGAAAATTTTAGATGCAGAGGAGTCTTGTGGCCCTACATAGCGCATTTTTGGGGCCCACTATCCGAACGGATGTTTAGCCCACCCTTTGGTGGATATATATACCCAAAAACACTCATTGATTTCCTCTAGCTATAGATTATAGCACCTTTTTAGGATTGAGTGTAGCCATTGGATTCACTCATTTTTTTTGCATATTTTTGGGCACTTAATCAAATGGCTAAAAATTATCAACCAAGGCGAATTTTGGTATGCATATCCACCAAGGGGTGGGGTAAACATCCATGTGGTTAGTGGGCCCAAAAAAATGAGCCATGTAGGGCCACGAGACCCCTTTGCATCGAATGCATCCAAAGTCTTCTGCATCTAAAAATTTTCCACGAAAATGATACCAATTCAACCAAGTTGAGTTTGATGGCACCAAACCAAACACCCAATGAAAATAATGGATTTTCCCACTTAAAAGAGAAGTTAAATAACTCGTATCTCGCAAAATATATGTTTAACATGTTTAACATGGAGATGATGGGTTGTTTTTTCGCTGATATGGTCTTTAGGTTTGAATCTTTGTTGTACAGTTAGTTGTTTGGCTTCTAGGCCTTTTGTTCGTTTTGCTTCTTTTCTTTTGTACTTTTGAGATCTTCTCGATCTCCTTTTAATACATTCTTGCTCGACTTTTCAAAAAAACAAACATGGAGCTTTGAGCATAGAGGAAAATAAGATAGAGATGGAGCTTCCAACATACCTCGTGAAATAAAATGAGAGAAATAGAACTTCTAGGAGCTTTTTCTTCTTCATCGACCATCTACAATGGAGAGAGAAAATGATCAATGAAGTCAATTCATCTATAATGTACAGAAATAAAGAAAAAGAGGACTCGGTAGAAGGAGAGACAGAGATAACCAGAAGTCGCCAGCTTGAAGAAATGGAGGAAAATGTGATTGGTGAAAAGATAACTGCGAAGGCTTCAACTAAAATCAAAACTTTTCTTCGGAAGGAGGCCAAATTATTGTTCAAGGGACTTCAAGGTCCATATTTCTATAAATATACGACTTATATGTAATTTTTTTAATATTTATTAATTTTGATTTGATACGTCCATGTGAGGCACACGTAGAGATGAACTGTGGGCTGACCTTTTGTAAGGATGATCTCCTCCGGATGTGTAGACTGTAGAGAAACAGTTCTGTAACCTAAAACCAGCAAAATTATGAAGTTTGGCGTCAAACATTTCGATTCTTCTCGCAAAAATCAGAAATTTGGCGATACAGGGTCTGATCATCAACAATAACTTAAGATTTTCTCTCAAATATGCGAAATCCAAGATCCAGGTTCTACCATTTGATTAAGAAAACTTGTGTTCTTGGTTCATAACTAGAAAAGTACACCAACAAATCCATGTGCAGCCTGTGCAGGCACACTCTTTCGGGTTACTCATCCATGGATGTTTGGCTCATCTCTTGTTTGTCCTAAACACCAAAAAATTCTAGCCGCTGAATTAGAGCTTTGATTTTTTGGTGCTCAAATCTAACTGCCGTGGGGAGAAGGGGAACAGTTAGTGTCGGGGATTATATCTATAATCCTCCCCGGAGCTCCTTGGGCACCACCAGTTCTTTAAGATCAACAATCCAAATTTACCTGCTCCAAGAACCCATGCTAGTGAATCTCTGCTCCACTAATCTCTGTTCCAAGAACCCATGCCAGCGAAT